>MU158962.1:197402-232248 GCA_015888305.1 Antheraea pernyi
AGGCGCGCGCGGCCCCGCACAGCGCCAGCAGCGCGCCCGTCGCCAGCGCGGCTCCCCACGCTCCGAGCGCACACAGCGCGGCGCGGCCCGCTGCGCCCTCGCTCGCGCGCCCGTCCCACAACGCCCAGCCGGCAAACGCGCACGCCGCACTCCCCACAAACTGACCACAGACCACTCAAATTGTAACCCAAATTAGATACCTATATACTATCTGTCATTACATAAATGAACAATAGACAAATTAAACAAGGCCAATTATATTTATTCAGGAATAAAGTCATGAACATCCAATTAATAATATATCTGAAGGGGCTGATGGGACCGTGTAAATAGGCCCCACCAGGATATGCGGAAAAGTAACTTGAGAGCGTAACACCGGTTGATGGCCTTGCCTATAAATAATAAAATAACAAGAACTCCTAATAAAAGCGTGGACTGACCTGCAACTCGGCACCTTTGGTCCACGGGATCAAAATCCTCAAAAGATTCCGAAACCGAATAGTCGACGCTAGAATCTGGTTTCAAACCTAATTTAATTTCGTCGATAATGACTTCAAATCTAAGTTGCAAATCGTCAATAGTTTCTGACTCGGTCAAGAAATCTTCGTTAGTGCGGGAATCGAAAGATTTGATCGAGAAATTGTATATGCGATTTATACTCGAAAAAGGCATTTCTTTCTTCTATTCTAGCTTAGCTAGAGATAATTGTGCATTTGGTTTCGACATTTGAAAATATAGCGTGACTTGCAAGTAAACGCGTAACTAAAGAAAAGAGCGTAAATATAAGAATTCACCAATATGAATTACGTGAATCTTATATTAATAACTATTACAAATATGGACAACCAAACAATTTATGAAAGCGGAAATTTCAAAGCGTGAGATATATGCTGATAAAATATGGAACAAAAAATGCGGTGATGCGATGCGTGGAAATTATCCGGCTTACGAAGGACCAATACGGATAAATGTGGATGGAAAAAATGCGGTGATATTAAAACGTGGTAATTATCCGGCTTACGAAGGACCAATGCGGATAAATGTGGAACGAAAAAATATTATAAAATGACGAGCAAAGAAACTCTTAAGGTAGCGGGAATATCCTTCATAATAAGGTTAGGAAAAATTTATAATCACATATGTGTATTATAAACCAATATAAATATTACTCAAACATATTTGATGAATAATAGTTTAGCGGACAACCTTATAAGAACGCAACGAAAATAATACTATATTAAATAAGCGTGTTATTAAGTATTAAGTTTATTAAAGCAGATTTGAACATAAAAGGTCACTAGAGGTTTCCCGTGATAAGTTTTGAGGAATAGCAATATGGAACAAAAAATGCGGTGATTCGCGATGCGTGGAAATTATCCGGCTTACGAAGGGCCAATAAAGCTACCTTTATTTATAAGGGGCCAACCAATATCTACTTTTATACAACTATGTAATTTCGAAAATCAGTTTGTACTACAAACTTTCCTATTCTTTTAATCAAATGTAATCAAATCCTATGTCTTTGATGAACCGTATGATATTTTTTTTGTATAATATATTTATATATAATTTATATATAATATAATATATATTTTCTATAATATTTGACCTCGTCGGCCCAAGGTATATCGGTTCCGTATAGCCTGATGGGCTCGAGGTTATTATTACGTCGTAATGGATCGAAGAGTATCGCGGCGCTCTTATCAGGATTAACTTCTATGCGCCGTTGCTGCATAACATTTCCTCTAAAGTCTAAGACAACTTCGATGCGCTTCCTAAGAAAGTACAGTGAGTCCTTGTAATTGTAAAAATAATATAACATTGACAGCAATTCATATATTATAACAATAAGACAACAAAGCCTACAAAAAAATATCGTTACAACATTGACTTATGACTTATAAAAAAATTTAAAAATATAATGAGTAGCTCAATTTGAACTTTGGACTCTTCAAACGTGACTGTTCGACACTGTTGGCTATTTTCGCAAATCTACATGCGTTATCTCTGGACTAGAAGTTTAGTATTACAACTCACGGCGTGAGACTCTGGTTCAAATCACTGTACAAACGTAAACTTTTTGTGTAAAGTATACTCCACATCGCAAGCCACGTAATGAAATATACCCATTTTGGTATAGTAAATCTTTAATTAAAGACCTCTGAGAAAAATAAAAAAATCATAACAGATTAAAAAAGTACGGAAATTTAAGAGATAAATTAGAATTTAATATTCTGAGAAGACGTACTAATCAAGGATTGCTTTAATATATTTAAGAAGAACGCTGCTGATAATTTGCGTAAGCAACCAAAATACTTTTGGGATTTCTTAAAAAACTCAAAATCCAACTATAATTCAATACCAAATGAATTGTTTTGAGTTCGGGACACGGCCAAGGTGGGCAAGAGATAAAAGATATGTTTTCAAAATATTTCCAAAAAGTTTATCATATAACCCCTCTGCAAACTTTATGTCACGCCAGTTACCATCACGCTCTAGTATTCATTCCAACCTAGCTCCTTTCAATAAACGTATAATACAGGAAAATTAAGTTTTAAATAATTTAAAATTAAGTATTAGATCCTAAAAAAGGACCAGACCTGATACCACCAATTATGCCTAAAAACTGTGCTCAATCCTTATATAAGCCACTGTCAAATATTTACAATGTTTTGATCGACACGGGAGTATTTCCAACCAAATGGAAAGAAGCGTATGTAAGTCCTATCCCTAAGTCTGGGAAAATTGCAGATATCACTAATTACAGGCCTATATCCTATATATATATATATATATATATATATATATATATATCTCTCTACGTCCGGTAAGGTATTGGAGTAAATTATGCATGAACAATTATTTTTTCATTGTAAACAGATAATCCGTGTCAATGAACATGGTTTTATTCCAAAAAGATCTACTAACACCAACTTAATCGATTACGTGTCAGAGGTCATAGAAGCCATTGATTGCCAAAACGAGGTGCATGCTAGCTATATGGATTTTAAAAAAGCTTTTGACTTGGTTAATCATAATTACCTGATATTAAAATTGGAATACCTATGTATTCATGGTTCCTTGCTTAGATGGTGCAAATCATACATTAAAAACAGATCTCAGTTAGTGATGATTCGAGGTTTCTGGTCACAAAAGTATAAAGCCCCTTCTGGCATCCGGCAAGATTCTCATTCAGGACCGCTGTTATTTTTAGCTTTTATAAACGATATTACTAGTATTGTACATACCAACCATCAACTATATGCAGATGATTTAAAAATATACCAACAGTTAAGAACAAGGCTAATGTTGATATACTGCAAAATTATCTAAACAACACTCTGGAATGGTTTAACTCAAATGGTATGATGATACTTAGTTCACATAAGTGTATCCACATGAAACTCACATGTAAATGCTGACTCCAGCAGTTTATTACATAAATAGTACTGTGCTCTCCCAAGTTTCCTCGATTCAAGATCTGTGTATCACTATAGACACCCAATTAAACTATAGATAATATAATTAAAAAAGCAGTGCAATTAGCAGGTTTTATAAATAGACAAAGGAAACTGTTTATTGCAGTACTGATGGAACCCCTGCTATCAAGTCTACATTGCCAGAATTGAGGGAGTCCAAAAGCAATTTTTATATCATCTTGCATTTTTGGGGCGTGTTCGATGTAATATATATGTGATAAACATAGAATTATGAAATCGCTTTTAACTACGCGCGGGTTTGTTACTCTATGGTGATAAATTATACATGGACTTTGCAATCGAGGCTTTTAATAATGGACTTGACTGTTGAGGAAAGATATATATCACTCTGTCATCTAATATATTGTTCACATCAAAAAGGCCAGAGACAATATAAATGGCCAGCATGCTACACATTCTTTAACCATTTACCTTACCACTATCAAGAACCAATTTAGGTCAGCATTCTCCTATTTATCTTATGTATTCATCATATAACAACATTCAAAAAGATATAGCTTTATTTCTCTGTTGTCCTTAACATTATCATAATTACTCTTGAAATTATTTCATCCTTATAACTGTTATTTTTGCTTTTGTTTTATGTATAATAGATAGTATTAGTGTTGTTAATTTTTTTAGTTGGGTATTTTCATTAGTTATTTTTCTTTTATATTTCTTTAATACGGTTTCAATAGTGTAAGCTGTGTCTACCTCCAGAAGTGTTTCATTTAGTATATTTCTAGAAATTATAATAACAAATTGTAAGATTAATCCGTTGGCGTTCGAAGAGGCAGAGCGGACGCGCTCGCTTTAAAAAAAAAATCCCGTCATTGGCAAAGGCATATAGTAGGTGTACCCTATATAAGCCTATGAGTCTTATAGAACACAACTGTCTATGCTCACAATAATATATTAAAATTATATATAGTTTTTATATTATCATACATTTAAAATTATCAATTTTTTTTTTTATAAATAATTATAGTTAATTTAAAATATATTTAGTTTTTTCTTATAATCAATTAGCAAATATTGTATAGCTAATAATTATTTGTAGCAACATCATGTAACATATTGATAGTTTCCTAAGAGAATGTTGAGTTATTTATGAGTGCTAGGAGCAATTGTTCTGTGTTTAGTTACTTTATGTTATAAAAAAATCCTTTTCCTTTGTATCAATAATTGTATACACTAATACAATTCAAATTGGTTTTATCTAAGTCTAATACATTTAACTGTTTACACAAACTCAAAGTCCTTTCTAGTAGATATTTACAAAGCTGTCCCTATTTATTTGGTGTACAGAGTATTAGGACATATCATTTGGGTATTTTATTTACTACTTCCACATTCTTTTTATAAATCAAAATCATAATTCTGTAATGTTATAGGTGCTCTGTATATGAAGAGCAGTGGTCATCAAATATCATTATAATTTTTAATTATTATAAGTCTTCATTTTGTGTTCATACTTTTATGATGCTTTGAAATAAAATGTAATTGTTTTATTTCCAAATTAGTTTTGAAAATTATTTTATAAAGTAATAAGTATAAATTATTGAAATTTATCTTTATTTTAAAAGTATAATTATTTTGAATTTCTTTGGGTTCTGCTTATATTGTAGCAATCTTATTGTATAGTTGATTAGTATAAAAAGGGCCACTATAGGAGAAAGACTCTCAAGACATGCCTTTTTTTCACATGAATATCAATTAATTTTTTTGAATGTAATATGACTGTCAAGGTTGCTATGTATTTCATAAAAACTGATATCCTTGCATATTAGGAAAACTAATGTTTTTGTTTTAGTATGTTTAGGACAACTGATAGATTTATATCTAGGTATAGATTTTGTTTTAATCTTAGGTATAACCATTTAGCTAGGTCTTAGTATATTTTCTTATAATAAGTTTTATATGAAATAAATAGGGAGGATAATAGTAAAGTTAATTGCCTAAAAACTACTCCTATCATATTCATTTGTCTAAATTATTTAATATTTAATTTGATTTAATTAAGTATAAATACAATAGATAAATTGTAAACTACATGGTTAAGTAAAAAAAGAAGTTCTTAGGAATGAAAGATTAATTTAATAATACATTTTATATAAAAATTTTAATTTTACATTACATAATTTGTTATTATTCAAATCTTGTAATAAATCCAGTATTTTTTTTAAAACTTATTCTGCCAAAATGTTTGCTGACCTGTGCATCATAAGGTCTACTTTCGTTTGTATGGAGCTTAAATCCTTATGGTTTGCGATACTGGAGTGGATAATTAAACACAGACAGGTCATAGACCTAATAAAAAAAATTGGACCTGGCTCATTTTATAATGTAAGGACATTTAAATATCTAATCAAATTTCATCTTCCCTTATTTAAACAATATTTTTAAAAAGTATATTATTTATTACCAGCAGGCACGGCGGATGTTGTCCCGCCGCGATAATAAAAAATCCTTGAATTTAAACATAGGCTGTCCCTAACTTTTGTAGGCATTATCAAGCTCTACAATTTTTCTCTAGAACTCAATCACATATGTCTCATCGTTAAGGCAGCCTTCGTAAGAAACATTTTCATTCAACCATTTTTTTCTCAGACTTACTTTTCAAATCTGACTATCACAAAAAAGTCTTTTCATTTTTTGGGTTAATACATAGCCTATGACACTCACAAATAATGTGGCTTTGTATTGATTAAATAATTTTCAAAGTAGAGCCAGAGATTACCCCCTACAATGTCACAAACTCACAAACTTTACCTCTTTAATTACTATGAAAAACTTTTGATAAAATATTCACTTCAATTATTTATGTATTCTTTTCTTATATTAATAAACTATAAGAATTATAAAACACTGGTCCTTGAAAAGTACAGTAAAATTGAACCAAACACAAGTTTATTTCGTGGTGAGATTGAGATAAAAGTATCTTTAACTGTAATGTACATATAAGGTATGAGGATTATGAATATAGTATTACAATAACAGAAGAATGTTTCCAGAAACCATTGTACCTACATGACAGAATGTTATACCATGAGTACAGCACCTATTGAATGACTTTATTTGGAACAATTTATCTAAAAATATTATCACTATATTTCTATTTAATTAACAATTATTAAAATTTTGAGAAACTACTATTTTTAATATTTATTTATTAATGTAAAATATATTGATTAATAATAATTTCTTAATCATTACCAGTTGATTTTGATTTTGGTTGATAGGTGGAACTTGACCTGCAACCTGTTACTGTTAACTTAGTTAACTTTTGGAATCTACCTTAACCCTATCACTTTGGAGTTTAAAAAATAACCATCAATCATTATATATTATAGACTCATAATATAAATCAGTATAGAGTAGGCTGGTAAAATGGCAAGAAAAACTGGAGAATGTTGGTTTGAATATCAGTAGACTAAAAACTGAACATTTGTTTTGCGACTTCGGTGGTCCATCCAGTTTTTCTCCTATAGCTTTAAATGGTATATCCTTACCAACCTGCTCCGATTTCCAGTATTTCGGTTCTCTGATCCAAAGCGATGGTTGCATAGACAAGGACGTGAGGAATAGGATAAATGCAGGGTGGATGAAATGGAGAAAGGTGTCTAGTGTAGCTTGTGACCCACGAATACCCTTGAAACTCAAAGGGAAGGTGTATAAAACTATTATAAGACCAGTAATGTTGTACACAACTGAGTGCTGGGCGACGAGAGAGACGGATGAAAGAAATCTACATGTGGCAGAGTTAAGGTGGATGTGTGGTGTAACTAGAATGGATAAGATTAGGAATGAATATATCAGAGGAAGTTTGAAAATAGTACCAGTAACAGAGAAGTTAAGGAGTAATAGGTTAGCATGGTATGGGCATGTTATAAGGAGAGATGAAGACCATGTAACTAGAAAAGCTTTGAGTATGACGGTCGATGGATATAAGAATAGAGGAAGTTTGAAAAAAGGATGGATGGATTGTGTGAAAAATGATATGTGTGATGACTGAGATGACATCTGATAGGCGAGCGTAGAAAACGAAAACATGTTGTGCCGACCCTACTTAGGTGGGATAAGGGTAAGAAGATGATGATGACGATTACAAAATATGCAAGACTAAAATATAACTTTGATGAAAACTAAAATATTGTAAACATGTTACAAGTGAAAAGGTAAATCTCACTAAGTCAGTTACCAGGGAGTGGAGTGATGGCGAGTCATCTCTGTATCAGGTACAAATCAACCAATTGTTTATTTATATACATAAACTAAACACGAACTGGGGCTGTCGGCTCATGCCTATTTAGAGCTCTCGACATATACATATGTTCTGGTCACATTCCCACTGAAGCTTTGCTTTATGTTTCCTGGTAACATCTATTTATAACCGGGAGGACACGATATTACGTTTATATTTATTTCATATAAAGATATATATGCTTATGAAACTAGGTTACCGAAATCGATTCATAGGTCAACCACCTTCATTCTTTTTTACCTCTAGATAAATCTGGTGTCAAAATAAAAGTTATTGTTATAACATAATCAGTTTCATTGATAAAATAAAGAGAAATCTTACCAAGAAAATTATATTGAAAAGTATAAGCAGACATTTCATTAGAGAATAGCACCGAGACATGCCCATATTTTCCCTTGATTACTTGTTGCACAACTTCAAATAGAATAATATTCACTTATTAATTATAACATCACTTCAACTCCATAGTACATTTCAGCTGATAAACATATTTTAGATCAAAATTGTTATTCAAACAATACGTCCTACGTACAAACGCACTTATACTGAAGAATTTTCTATATTAGTAAATTATCTATGCTGTAGAAGAAATCTCATGAAAATAAACACATCCAATCACAGACTATATTAGTTACAGGAACATTGAAGGCAACTTCTTGCAATATTAAAAAATACATTGTTATACATATTGTCTTGTAATTATTTGTACATAAGTTATTATTACAGTGAATTGTTAGGAAGATTAAATACTTTCATTTATGACAAAATGAAAAAACTATTTTAGATCGCATATATAATTGTTTGTTACATTCGTATATTATCTCTTGTTAGTGTTGCCTTATAAGAAAAATGTTTTTAATAATCCATACATTTTAACTATGTGCATATTATATCGGAATGGACCAAGTTAACTTTGATTATATATATGACATAATTAAAGCAACATATCAATTAGTCACTGAAACAAATACTATTATTTAAAAATAATTTAATAATTCATAGACAAACCAAGATTAGAAGCATAGAGTACAAGATATTTGGAATTCGATTGTGGCGAACACCGAACACGAACGTTCGGTGCATATTTTGACAGCGAACAGAATGTCCCTTTCCAAAACATAAATAAATGGCCACCGTTGTTATTACGTTCTTCCTACTAACATTATTGTATGTTTTTAAAATGGACGCCGACTATCAAGACAGGCGGAGGTAAATTGTTTTCAAAACCGTGTTTACTACAAAACTCGTAATCTTTCGTAGTATCAGTTTCGAAATTAAAAAGAGGTCGTTGACATAAAGTTTCGCGCCACTAGTGTAACTGTCGGCGGTGTTGGGTCCGCGTCTTCTTCAGTAATGTTATCAATGAAAGAACGCTTATTTCAGGGATCATACTACGTCCCGACGAGAGAATCGGTGGAGCATGTATTCCCAAAGGTTAGAAGAAATCGTGGCAGAGCTGATGAAACCCATCAGCGACATCCGCCGCAGCTTCGATACAGATCTCAGCGCCGTGAGTTCTCGCCTACACATATTTTCCTATATTATTCTTACTATAAAACAAATATTACGTAAAAACGAAATCAGTTATGATGCCGGGAGGAAGTTGCTTCCCAATGGCGGGAACTTGTGGTATAACCATAGGTGGGAAAAATAAACATGCTTACACTCTAAAAGGTTGTGGCTGAAATTAAATGCCTATGAATTTATTCTCTATTAATCAGTAATTGCAAATATTTACAAGTGATTATGTACAAACAAATTAATATTTTGATTACAAATGATGTAGATTGATGCATGGCTAATTGCCAGTGATGTAATGATGAGAAGATAATTTGCATGTTCAAGTCTGTCACCTTGCTTTCATATATGAGATGCTGGTACAAGTTTAATTATCTTTACAGTTTATACATAAGATGATAATTTAAATTTAGAAAGCAAAAACAATACACAATGCATGTATTATCCTTTGTACAGCATAAATTCTGTTAGATGACAAACCAATACTGTATCAGGATATTATTATTTCATATAATGTCACAGTGAAAACAGATATAATTATGTTCCAAATGATGTGCAGGCGGGACTGTGTTACTTCATAAACTGCTTGAATTTTCATATAATAACTAATATAGTAGTCAGGTCAAGCTGTTAAGGCGTTGCTTGGCCAATAGCATAGTCAGTTCAATAAATAAACTAATATATAATAATAATTTATTAAAAATTCATTCGGCCATCACATTCATTCTTTTTTTGTTAGTCATCTTAGTCTATGTTAAAGATATACTGTATGTTTTAGAACTATTATATTTACAAGTTAGATTCTACACCCACACAATAGAAGTTATTACCTTGTGTAGGTGCACACACTTTTTAACTTTTTGTGCATTTTTGAATAAACAAACTTACAGGTCTACTTAATAACATTTTCAAAACAATATTTGAGCTGCCACGCATTCAGTACATTAGGGAGTTTGTTTTTTTTTTCGAATAATTGCAGAAAGTGTTTATTGCTATATTAAAAAAAAAAACTTTTGTCATGTTTCAAAATATTTCCCAAAGTTAGTGTTACTTAATTTCTGTAAAAACCTGACAAAGAGCAGGTAACATTCTTACTAACTTTTATTTAACATTGTAAATTCTTAAACTTAAGTTAGTAGATTGTAAAATCAAACATTGATATGTTCGAGATATAGAGTTCTAATTTATTTTATTGAGTTATGAAGGGGAAATACAAAAAAATGACTCTGCATTCACTGAGTTTTTCGACTTATAATAAATGGGTTAAATTTCAAGTAAAGGTGGTTTCGGGACTTGAAGGGAACAAAGCATTTTTCTAGAATTCTAGAATGAACTAAATGAACGAAGATAATTTCTTTGACAGTAGACCAAATGTACCAATGTTTTAATTGTTTAGCCTCAATTTTACGCATGCAATTTGATAAGCCGGATTAAACACTATTTGTACAAGTCTTCTCAAATGTTATGGTATAATATTAAATATATATTCAGTATAAAGAAATTACTAAAATTAGCAAGCGTAATAAACATATAAGATGAATGACTATATGTAAACGTAGTAGTGTTTTCAAAAGTAATGGTAATAAGGCAATTGATCAGTTAAGGGTTTGTTTATTTACTTCTCTGTAAATTCTGACATAATACATATTTTGTTATAGCTTTATTTAACAATAAGTTAATATAAAGATAACTATTGTTTTATATATTCCAAGTGAGGTTGATTATTTCCAAGAAATTTATCTACTGACAACTTAATTCAGGTAGTCACACTGCTACTGTACATACTGTATAGAGTACCTTTTCCATGATATCAATTTTTATGCTATTATATTTATTTCACTGTGCACACACAGAGCTACCACTCTAATTACATGTAACTATAATTAATAATACTACAAATTAATAGCACTGTAACATGAAGCATGCTGGTAATAATTTAATGCATATTATCTCTTAAATATTTTAGAAAAGTTGGAGCAAACAGAATTCTTATTTGTTTTTGTTGTATCGTAAAATATTAAGAAATTTCACAAAAAGCGTAATTGCTATAAAATTAACTCTTACTTACACTTACTTTTGACACTGACATGTCATTTTATTTGCATTTATTTTTCTATTATAGTTTTCATATTTTATATTTTTATAATGGTTTATTATATCTAATATTGTATTACTATTAGTGAGAAAACTCTGAAACCACGAACCTTAAAAAAAAACAGAAAATGCAGTCTAAAGTTGGATAGTTTTCCGTTACATAAAAATGGCAATATAACAAGCAAACCATGATCTTCAAGAACATCGTTTTTAACCGGAACAAACAGTTGTAAGGCTAAAAGAGCCCATCAGACTTCGCAACTATATAATAATAATCATAAATACAGTGGTACAAAAAAATAATCCCAAGGAGGGTTGATGTCAGGCAGGTGGCCGATCGAAAAATTAAGCCAAATCGTATACCACAACATGACAAACATGTTGTACCAACCCTACTTATGTGGGATAAGGGTAAGAAGAAGCTATAAAATTAACATATTATTGGTTAAAATGTCCACCTATGAGTTATTAGTAGTATAAGGATTTTTCTAAATAATCAGTATATAAGAAAATGTAAATATGTAATTTTTTATTTTTCTATTATGTTATGGATCTCTACAGTATTAAGATATTATACTACATGCCCAATATTAAATAGATATAAAACAATACTACTGAATATTAAATATTATATGTAGACCTTCTAACTGTTTTGAATTTCTTACTGATTAAGAAAAAGTTTAAAGATCCAAGAAAAATATTATTTATGTGTCATAGCACACCTTTTTATTTATGGATACAAAGTACACCCGGAGATGGAACATTTATTTGTGGATGATTGTTCTGTATGAAATTCAAACTCACAACACTTGGTATGCTAGCAGTTGCCGGGTGACATCTTAAACCGCTATTCTATCAGTGTAGTCAAATTATTTAGATTACAACAATCAACTTAACACCTTGATAATTTCATACAAACTAACCCATATGTATATATAAAATACTACATATGGATTAAATGCAACTGTTGTTAGTATATTTTTATACTTTAGAGCATATTCAAAAATTTGTAATTGTAAATTTTTTAAACAATAATAGTTTCCGTACATATGACGAAAAGTGTCCTTGTAGAGTGCGCCGACGCCACTGTTTTATGCAAATTAACTGACAATACTTTACACACGCCTTTTCAACATGTTGCCACTTGGTAATAAATATATTATGAATTTAATAGTTGTTGACACAGTTCTAAGAACTGTAACGAAAGTGCCTATGTATTAGGTCTTTACCTATGAAATTGCCGTTTTGTATGAAATAATTTAAACGATTTTTTTTCATGTATTTTTTATTTGTATTGATCGAAGTAATCACCCATGCAATCAATCAATCTTTGCCAACGCAGTGGCAGTTTATTGATGCCCTTCTTAAAGAAATCAGATGGACGGGAGGCAACAAATTCTTCAAAGGCATTGATTTGAAAAATTGAAAGGCTCTCAGGTATTGAATTTTTTTCCCGCCAAGGAGTTATCCAAATTATGGAGAAAGTAGTAGTCTGTAGGCGCAAGGTCTGGTAAGTAGGGCGGATGACGGAGAACTTCCAACCCCAGTTCTTGCAACTTGGAGACCGTCTGCTGTGCAGTATGAGGTCGCGCGTTATCGTGCAGGAGCAGCGGAGACGAGCGATTGAACAATGCTGATTGGAGATGCGCCACCTTCTCCGTCATTGTGTTCAGTTCTTCACAGTACACATCTGCAGTAATGCTTACCCCATTTGGTAAGAAGCTGTGATGAATCACACCGGCGCTAGACCACCAAACAGTGACCATCACTTTTCTAGGGGTATGTTTTCGTTTAGGACGTTGTTTAGGTGCTGAATCAGGATCCAATCAACTTGCTGAGCGCTTGTGGTTATCAAACAGAATCCATTTTTCATCGTAGGTAACAATGCGGTTAAAAATTCCTTCATTTGTGTGTCTGTTGAGCAGTGCAAGGCACGTCTCGACGCGTACTTCGCGCTGGCGATCATTGAGTTCGTGGGGCACCCATTTGTCAAGCTTTTTTACTTTGCCAATTTGTTCGCAAATGGAACAATATTGTTTTGACGCTAACGTCGAAAGCTGCTGCTAATTCAGCCGTACATTGTATATCATCAGCTTCTACAATCGCCTTTAATTCGCCATTGTCGACCAAAGTCTTCGGACGACCGCGAGGTTCATTTTTCAGGTCGACATTCCCGGAACGGAAGCGAGCAAACCAATAACAGGTGGTGCGTCGGTTTGTAGTGTTAGCTCCGTAAACGTCGTTGATGTTACGTGCCGCGTTGCTGCGACGACGGTACTCATATTCCATAATTACTCGAATTTTTAACGTATCCATGACAAAAAAGATGAAAATGTAACAATAATCAATAAACAAATGACTGCTTTTTAAAAAAGAAATGGCCAGTACTGCAGAACGGCAAGTTCATAGGTAACGACCTATTATTATTCGGCTGTGCACTGACACGCAATATATTATTTTTCCTTCAATGCATTGAAAATAGTAAACAGCTGATGAAACTAAGATCAATAGTGATCATTTTGATAATTCTCTTTACCCGTTTCAATAGTTTTTGTTTTAAGAAACATTATTTTTTGTGATATGCAGGTTAATAAAGATTCATGTACTAAATAATAAAACATAACACGCCGAGAGTTCAAGTTGCTTGCGGTATCGCAATAAACTAGAATAGATAAACATGAACATTTTGAGTAGTTTACCAGTGCAAACTGACCAGTATAATTTGTTGCGAAATAGTTGTTGGAGGAATACCTGACGGAGGCGGGACTGCACGCGCTTAACGCCAGCGAGGAGGGCGACGTACTCGATGCTCCTGCCGTACCCAACTTCGCAGAGCTAGCGCTGTTGGTTCAGCACTCAGCCAGTCTCTACGGACGCAAAGTGGACTTCTTATACCAGCATGTGATCAGCGTCAGCGACTCTCTCCATAGCAACACACAGTAAACATTTCCAATGCCTTTCATTGTACAACAATGTTCCTATAATAAATAAGCCTCACCCTATACCTACTACTGAACTTGTTTCACTATGAAACAATGAAACTATCCTAGTGTTGGTTAGATTACTTAGATCTGTTATATCGTGACGTTGGCGTGTTTCGAATTGAGTATATATTGCATTGGTACCAGGGAGAGTCGGGAGAACGTGCCGGACGTCGAGGCAGCGGCGACGCCGAGCAGTACGCGGCGGCGGCGGCGGCACTCGGGCGCGGCGGCCGCGGAGTTCCTGGAGCTGGAGCTGGAGCGCGCGGAGACGGCGCGGCGCGACGCGGAGCCGCTGCGGCCGCCGCCCACCCTCCCGCGCATCTACATCGAGCTGGAGCCGCGCGTGCTCGCCGACACCGACCTGCAGCTCCTAGACTACGCCGGGGAGCCCATCGGCTTGCCCTCCGACTTCTACGTGACGCGCAGGCTGCAGGTACGCACCTACACCCTCCCGCGCATCTACATCGAGCTGGAGCCGCGCGTGCTCGCCGACACCGACCTGCAGCTCCTAGACTACGCCGGGGAGCCCATCGGCTTGCCCTCCGACTTACCAGACTCGGCAGGGAGAGATCACAGGTCACCACTGCCGTCAATTCAGAGCGTTCGGCTACCCAAGCCGGGCATTCCTTCAAAGTGTGAAGTGCTGTGTCTTCTTCACAATCGTCACAATGGTGACACTTTGGTGTCAGCTCCCTTCTGGCTATCTGGTGCAAATACTTCCCGAAACAGCCGTGGCTGGTCAGCATTTGCACCAGCCGGAAGGTGAGCACCTTATGCATCCTTTCGAGCCACTCGGTCAGTATAGGACGGATCGCGTCAACCGTCCAGGATCCGGCACTAGCCGTCTCGAGGTTTTCCCCCCACGCTATCGTGACCACGTGGCGCCAGAAAACCCTTTGCGCCTCCAATTCCCTAGGTGCGATGGAAACACCATGGGACACTCTTTATGCCCACCATCGATAAAGAGCCGCATGTGCATGGCTTACTAGGTACCATGGCGGGGAGCACGCCAGCAGGCACGCCGCCTCGTACGATATCGTACGGCTTCCGCGTATCACCCTGTGAAGCTTCCGCAGGACGGCAGAGTTGACAGCCGTCAGGGCTTCGTGCCAAACTGGGGCTCCATACAGCGCCATGGACCTTACCACCCCCAGGTAGAATGACCGGCAGCTGGCACTAGCACCTCTTAAGTTGGGCAGGAGGCTAGCCAGGGCAGAAGCAGTTCGCATAACTTTAGTCGACATAGTGCGGAAGTGTTCGCGAAATGTCCACGGTCCGTCCAAGATCAGACCCAGGTATTTTAGAGTGGGTCGGACATCAATCCTCACTCCACCAACGATCAGGTTAGTACCAGGAGGTGGTGCTCTACGCGGAGCATAAAAACAAATGGCCTCGTTCTTATCCAGTGCAACCTCCAAGCCGAGCATCCTTATCCGTGCCACCACTTGTGCCACACTGGCCCTCGCCAGGTGTGTAGCATCCCTCACTGTTTTTCCTCGAGCTGTTACGAGTGTATCGCCAGCGTAACAGGTTACCGACGTACCAGGCAAGAGGGCTCCTTGCAGCACCCAGTCATACCCGATGTTCTACAGGAGCGGGCCAAGGACTGATTCTGTGGAACACCGCATGACATCTCCCTCTGGTGGATGCTGGAGTCTTGCCCGATGCACATGACCCACCGGCCTTGCAGGTAGGACCCGACTATGTTTTGCAAATACTGAGGTATCCTATGGTACTTTAAACCTTCCCTGATACATTCCCAGGGTAGGGTGTTGAAAGCGTTTGCTATGTCAAGAGACACAGCCAACAGCACCCCACCCTGGGAGACCGCTTCTTCCGAGAGAGCCTTGACACGTAGAATCGCATCGATTGTTGAGCGACCCTCCCGGAAGCCGTATTGCACATCTGAGAGGTCGGGTCCTAACCGAGCAATGTGCTTTAGCAAGCTTTGCGAGACGACACGCTCGAACTGCTTACTGATCTAGTCGAGGAAAACGATGGGTCTATACCCCGACGGGGAATCCACTGGGCGACCATCTTTCTTTAAGAGCACAAGTCGACCCCTCTTCCACTCCGCTGGAAATTGGCCGGACTGCAGGCAGGCGGTTAACAATCTCTTAAGCCGATCCCGTAGCGCCTCCATCGCTAAGACCCATGCGCGTCCTGGGATCCCGTCTGGTCCAGGAGCGGTATTTTTAGCCTTGAGTCGACACATCGCAGCATCCAGCTCCACCTCGGTGACCATTGGTGTTGCACCATTGTCCAGATCCGATATCCGAGGTGTAAACTCCGTTCTCTGCGGAAATAGCGCCGAGATCACATCGTCCAAAAGCTGCGGCTGGAGACTCTGCGTGATCGGGGGAGTCCAGGAGCGCAAGGAGCCCACCACCATGCGGTAGGGACGTCCCCACGGATCACCGTCCAGAGTCTCCAGAAGGTCCTCCCTCGCCCGAGCTTTGGCTGCCCTGATGACCTGCAGTGCTTTCTTGGCATCTCTATAAATGGTGTATAGCTCCGCCTCTCCAGTGGCATCTCGGCCACGGTGCCGCCTACGGTGCCTGGATAATTGGTGCTTTCTGGCTATGCACGTTGTTCTCAGATGTGCGATTTCCGTGCTCCACCAATATACTTGTCGCCTTAACGGCTGGGGCCGGGCCCGAGGCATGGCAGCATCGCATATACGGGGCATGTTAACCCGGAACCAGCTCGCCTCGGCATCAGCATAGCAACCTTTTTTTTTTTTAACGTGGGGAACTCCCTTATGGATACGCCACCCTCCCGGGGGAGAGGGGGGGTTATGTCCGAGTCGCACGGACTAAAACCCCACGGTGTACGTCTGCCGCTATAGTTGGGGCGGCACGGGATCTCTATAGACTTCATCGTGCCGCCCCAGCGGTTGGCCCAGCAGCAAAAGGGTCGCCGCCGGGCCTACCACTAACGGACTGGGATGATTCGCGGCTTTTTCAAAATAACTAATCGTAAGTGATTTTACGTACGCCCAGATAGAAGGCATCTCTAGGTCCCTATGTAGATCAACTCTCCGGACGTACCACGGGGCACCGGTCACTTTACGTAAAACGCGGTTTTGAAGAACCTGCAACTTATGAAAATTATCTTTCGACATATGCGCAAAAACGGGACTGCTATATGTCATCACGGGACGGATACACGTCTTATACAAAGTGAGCTTGTGTCTGAGGGACATCTTACTCCTATGACAAAGCAACGGATGGAGGCGACCCAAAACCATAGCGGCTTTGTTTCGTACTCTATCTATATGTGACTCGAAATTTAAATGTTTATCTAATGTAACACCGAGATATTTGACCTCGTCGGCCCAAGGTATATCGGTTCCGTATAGCCTGATGGGCTCGAGGTTATTATTACGTCGTAAAGGATCGAAGAGTATCGCGGCGCTCTTATCAGGATTAACTTCTATGCGCCATCGACGAAACCATTCACCGAGTGTGCAAACGGCCTTTTCGATGCGCTTCCTAAGAAAGTCTGACCGCAAGCTGGAAGTGTAAATAACGGTATCGTCAGCATAGCAACCTACCTCGACCCGTTTAGACCGAGGTAGGTCACTGATGAACAGATTGAAAAGCGAGGGCGCGAGTATGGAGCCCTGTGGCACACCTGAGGGTATCGGGTGGGGCAGGGATAGTTCCCCATCCACTCTAAAACGGAAAGTCCTATCAGTGAGAAAATCGTGGATAATATGTATTAACTTATCGGGTACGTGATATTTACATAATTTATGGATGAGCCCTCCATGCCAGACCTTATCGAAGGCTTTGGCAACATCGAAAAAAACTGCAATTGTTCGTTTCGGTTTACGTTTCGGGTCGGCATTAAAATTTGAGAAAATGTACTCCGTGAGGCGGTGTACTTGATTCGTGCAAGAGTGTTCGGCACGAAATCCGAACTGCTCTGGTGGTATTAATTTTAAATCTGTAATCGAGGCCTGGAGGCGGTTCAGAAGGAGCCGCTCGTATAATTTACCTAATGTATCTAACAGGCTAATCGGGCGATAGCTATCGGGAAGCGTAGCTTTTTTGCCGGGCTTGTGTATGCCTATCACTACAGCCTTCTTCCAGGCGGCTGAAAAGTGGCCCTGGGAGATGGCTGCATTGAAGATGCAAACCAATAGAGCTATGATGTGATAGGGAAGGAGTCTCAATACCTCATTCCTGATCCCATCGGGACCTGGGGACTTCCTAAGCTTGAGACGCTGGATGGCGGTCGAAACTTCATCGAAAGTTATTGAGGTTAGGGTATCCACGGGAGAGGACGCTAGTGCATGCTCTACGGAAAATTCGATCGACCCAATATGGATAGGGTCAGTGTTGTCAGTGTTCGGTGAACACTGTTTTTCTAAACTCGCGGCAAGACACTCCACTTTATCTATACTATCGAACGCAGGAGCCAATCCGGGACCTCCATCGAGAGGAGGCATCGGAGTAGTGAGATCCGACTTTAAAGTTCGCGAGAGTTTCCAGTACGACAGGTGAGACGGCCGGAGATCCTCCAGAAGTCTGTCCCACCTGTCGCCCCGAATCTCAGAGATACGAGATTTGACTATTTTCCGTAACAAACATAAACGGTCGCAATTTTCTGCAGACGGGTAAGCATCGTGAGCTCGAGTTGCGGCGTTCTTTTCCGTAATCAACGCTCTCACGTCGTCAGGGAGTATAAAACGGCGATCATTCGCCGCTTGTACCTCTTTCGAGGTCTCTCTGACGACGGTCTGGAGATAGTCGACCAGAGAATCGAAAGCCGAATTTGCGTCGGCTTTAGACACCAACACGTCCGGAATCCTGTCTAAATTGCTAGACGAAGGATTTTCTTTAAAATAACGAGCTAGTTTCGCGTTATCAGCCACCCTAACCGACGGAGGGGTGAAGTCTGAGTTAAAACCTAACTGTAATACGACCGGGCGATGGTCCGAATCAAGTTCGTGTACGACTTGTATGAGTCTACCCCGAAGCGTGATATTTTTTAACAAAGCTGGGCCTTAGAAATTGTTAAATTGAAGACATAAAATGATTGCACGTCCCAAACAATAAAGGTACATGAAATTATGCTAACATATTATTTATCACAGATTTGTTACGTTGTTGTTATCTTTCATTGTTTTATCTAGGGCTATGATACATGGTACTTCATAAGTAGAGTATAAAAATGAGATGTAACCAATTATTGTTAATCATAGTTCTAACAGAAATAACGTGTTATCTTTTGCGCTAAACTTCTTAGATCATCACCATCAGCAGTCTGTAAGAGGCTGTAGGAAGGTATGGGCAAAATCACCGTCTTAACCCACGATGTACTGGCGATTTTAAATTCTGAGAAATTCACAAGTTCTATTGTTTTACCCACATACAGTAGTACTACAAGAACATTTCTCAGGTTCAGGGTTCCTTATGATTTTTTCTTTCACCGTCAGCTGATAGTGTTACCTGCAATATATATGTTATAAAATATGAGATGTTTATGAAAAATGTTTATTATTCAATGAATTTATTATACACTAGCTGTTACCCGCTACTCCGCACATTGAATAATAAACATTTTTCATAAACATCTCATATTTTATAACATATATATTGCAATTATAGAGGTTTGTAAGTGTTATTATATGTTTGGTCATGCGTCAAATTGAAGCGTATTTGCACGTAGGACCGTGCGTGAAGGTAACCTAAAGATGTCGTATCGGCGAGGTAACGTAGACGTGGTCTCTCGGTGCGCAGGACGGATTGCTAGTGGAGGAGCTGCTGGGGGGCGCGGCGCCGCGACCCCCCTCCCCGGCGGAGCTGCAGCCCGCGTCCCCGGCTCGAGCCAGCACGCCGCTGCCCGACGAGCCGTCGCTGCCGGAGGAGGCTCTGCTAGTGGAACCGGCGACGTCGGACCTCACGCCGCTCCTCAAGAAGAACAGAAAGAGGCGTAGTGACACTGACGTGGGCGACGTACTGAATGGCTGTTTCACTGTGTCCATTGATGCTAGTATGTTAACAGAATTTTTAATCTCAGTAGTATTGTTGTCTCATCATGGATTCTAAACTATATGACATTTAAAAAGAAAACACATATTTGTGTTATTGATTTATACATGATGGGAGTCATTAATAGAGAATACTTTTAGTCAGTAGCATAGAATAATCAATTAAATAAACATGAGTCCAACATGTGTTACTGTTAACATGTTTCTTGCCAATTCATTTTTGCCTGACATGTCCTTCATGTTGTGGGCGCCATAGAGGTGTTTTGTGGAATGATGTAACTTTTTTATATGTTTAATATTTTTTAATTATATAAAAGGTATAATACAATATATGGGCGAGCGATACAATAGTGAGTGAGGCGCCGAACTTCCCACGCAATATGTTCCACCCTGTTCTTTGGTCGTAGGTGGTAGGGTCGTAGCCTCGACACATGTCATCTGTCATTTATTTTCATTAAAAATAGATTACTATACTTTTTGCTATTGTACCTTCACAACTTCATCAGACTCCATCATGTTTTATTATTACAATGTTATGTTACAACATAATTATAAAACATGATAATTGATATGATGATAATTTTTTTGTTTTCGATAGTTATCAAATATTTTTTCATAGGTGGTACAGGTGGCCTAAAGATCAAGCTTAATATGTACCACCGGTAATACACGTGGCACGGAACGTGTTGATTACAATAAATAATAATGAGACTTATTATATTATATATACTAGCTTAAAATTCCCTAATTTATGGAAGAATGAACGAAATGATAAATGACAGAAGTGCGTCGGAAGCTGCTGAAGGCACAGGAGTTCAGCATCAGCCGTGAGTGGATAGAGCGCGTCGTGTCGCAGCGGAAGAGCTTCATACTGGCGCAGCGCAGGCGGCTTCGCGCGCACGTGACGCTCCCGCCGGGGCTCGGTCAGTACCCTGCACACTGCACACTGCACCCTACACACTGCACCCTACACACTGCACCCTGCACCCTGCACTCTGCATACGCGTACACACAATGGATAGAGCGCGTCGTGTCGCAGCGGAAGAGCTTCATACTGGCGCAGCGCAGGCGGCTTCGCGCGCACGTGACGCTCCCGCCGGGGCTCGGTCAGTACCCTGCACACTGCACACTGCACCCTACACACTGCACCTTGCACCCTGCACACTGCCCCCTGCATACTGCACCTTGCACACTGCACACTGCCCCCTGCACACTGCACCTTGCACACTGCACCCTGCACACTGCACACGCGTACACACAAATTTAGATCAATTCTTACTGAGCCAGGCGTATTGTCTACTTAATGTATTCATTAGTTACATATATGCTTAAAAACCAATATCACTTGTAAAGTTTTGTTTATTGCAGACTTTCGGGGCTTCGAATCCTCACAAATTGATATTGGAGGTAAGAAGTTATTGGTAGTTGATTATAGTAGTATCAGTATTCAGATTAATTATCGAATATTTACCAACATCCTTGATAATAGAGATAAAGTGATAAAACGCATAATAGGAATTTGCCAGTTTTTAGATAAATTGTTTAACGATTGGGGCATTTCATGTAAAGCGGACAATGAAAACAAGATTAGGTTCTGAAATTCGATCATATTCAGCCTAATTGTACTTCTAGTAGGTATTAATGTGAATACACAAAATATTTTTTTATCATGTTTATTTGTCAAGTCATGGACTTTTAAAGAACAGTTATATTAGTAATTTGGATTTTTTGGAAATACTTTTTGAAATTGATGAAATTTACAATAAAACATTAAACGCAGAACTTTATAGCGAAAATGAATTGCTGTTTTTAATAATACAATGAAACTTTGTTTTTAATACAGGCTGTCCCAAAACTCGACGTCAAGCGAGTACGGGGCGACAGGCTAGGTTATACCGGTTGAGGCAACAAAAAAATTAGTTCTATCTTACCTGATTAACTGATAATAGGAATAATTTTAAAAGTATGGAAAATCAACACCTTAGATAACATATTTAAGTACTGTGATCTCAAATTTCCGAATTTTGTAGTGTTTTTATTTTAAATGTAATCCTAAATAACTGTGCAATTGATTACAGTCTGAAATCCAATAATTCGTATGATCAGTTTTGTAAAATAAAAAGGTTTTATTGATTCATGTTTAAAAAAGTTTTGTAAGAACACTTTGACACTTCAACTTCGGCGAGTGATTTAAAAAAATGACCTATTTAATCAAGATTTCAAAATGGTACAACATTTGCTGCTTATCTTTTCATACAAAGTTAACCATTTAGAGCATTTAAAAGTCGAACAAAAAATACCAAAGTATGATAATCAGCTCTGTTGTTGTATTATTGGTAAAGTTAATCATAATGAAACGATAGTAAATATTGTAATACATTTGTTTTTTTTTATTATTAAATGAAATGTTTACATTGCTTGTCTTCGGCACGAATACAGGCTCTGCATCGCCTCAGAAAATATCGTTTTACTAGATGTGCGTATCTGCGCTGCTGTATACTGCACTGAGGTTTAGTTGTTAGATATAGGATTAAAATGCCTCAGTATGAAGATGTATGGTTCTGTTTAAGCAGATGTAAGATATAGTTTAGGGAAATATAAATAAACGTGAATAGGGTTCAGCGGGTGGAGCGCGCGGGAGGGCGGCGCGGCGCGGCCCGAGCCGGACAGCGAGGACGACGGGTTCTTCGAGCAGAGCTCTCTGGGGGACTCCGACGACACGCATCTCAACCACTCCGCCAATATCACTACCATGGTAATCTCATATCACATACTTATCACTTCACTTTATTTTTCTAATAAATAATATTGTCGGCGCACATGCCCGTTCGACCATCAATTAAGTGTTTGTACTGACATAAATATTACGCTCTACCGTCTAATATGAAGCAAGCCTATGGAAGGTGTAGCAAAAAAGGAGCGGAAATCATATTCGACGGGAGCGTCAGTCCGTTCACACCTCGGAGTATAATACTTATTAAATATATTCAGTAGTGTATTTCTGGATCTGATGATTAAGGTAAACTCAATTAATATTGTTGCTTGATTGGTCTCGAGTGACTAATCGTTTAAATAACAAGGAGGACGTCATGTACGATTGACTTCATATTGTTATATCTACTGCGCATGGTAGGATATACCACGCAAATCCCATTACTAGGATTAATTCTCCTATATATAATGATTGTTATAAGAAATGTAATGTTGTGTGTTGGGCTTTGTGTAGAATATAGTATTTCTGTATTTTTTATTCACGATCATAAATAACGCTATCTAATGTAACATTGTTTACAAATTCAGTATGATGTATATTCCTTGGTATGTGGCACTTAGTTTTGTTAATCCGCGAGGGCAACTCCTGTTTCCTCCCATGCCTAGAATCCTTTAAACATACCGCTTATCACGTGATCGTGGGTGCGGCCATGTTGTACAGTCGCGCGGGAGTCTTCATCAACGCGCCGCGAGTGATAATACATTGTTTGTGACCCGTCTACTCACTGGATACGGACGCAACACCTGCTGAAACCAGCGATCAGCCTCTGTTAAGTAAGTGTGTATGTTTCTATTAACTAGCTCAATCGATTATATACCCTTGGATCCTAGGATTGAGCGTGTTTCCCGTAATACCCTTGCCCTCGCAAACCGCAAAAATACAGTCCACATCTCTCCTTATAAGAAACACCGCAATCAATGGAGGTGAAAGGAATCAAGTGACTGGATCACATTCAAGCCCGCACCCTCGCATTTCATGGTCCCTCTCGCCGGATTTTCCCTCCAATATGTGACATTTCGGAAATGGATAAACAAAGAACACGAGCTAGTGATTCCGTCTGCGTATATGTGAGAGTTGATTATTTTAGAGATGCAAAGAACATGCGAGGAGAGGTAGCGAGTTAGAGTCGTGTAATAAGTTATAATTGCTAGGTGGGTATGTAGAGTGTAGCGTGCGGTGTCACGTTGCAGAGCAGCTCCGGGTCGGAGTCGTGCGGCGCCGCCTCGTGGCAGGAGCGCGTGGCGGCGCGAGCGGTGGCGGCGGAGACGTGTGGCGGTGGCGTGGACGTGGCGTCGCTCGCGCGCTCCGTGCTCGCCGCGTGCTCCGTCCCCTCCGCCCCCGCCGCCGCCACGCCGTTCCCGCGCGTGCTGCGCGCACGCTCTTCCTGGTTCGTATCGCTGTATCCACCTTCCATTCGCAGCGGTATCGTTCCTCGTCCATGTTCATGCGACGATGTGTTGGTCGGTAGCGCGTTCGAACACCGCATCAATCATGTACACTCGAATCGAGCACACAGTGAAGGAAAACAGTGGACACGAACGCGGACACTGTGTAAAGGGTGTCGAATAACATCTAACACTTGAGACACCAAGCCACCTCACCTACATGTGTTGCACCCTGCTGAATAACGAACGAAGCGACGTGGAAAGGTTTTACAGCCTGACTGAGTCGCAACCATCATGTATGTGGCGAAAAAACCCGTCATAGTGATTCACTTCCGCGGGTCGCGTTTCGGGATCAGCCCATGCATATCCAGCTTTTCGCAAGCCGGCATGACAGCGGCGACCGGCGATGAATAATGTGTCACTCGTTGGTCGCCATTGTTTTTGTATTGTACTGTGTTTACCATCAGGCACAGTGCAGTTATTTTGCCGTGATAAAATATTTAAAAAAATGATAAAACCATATCATCATTTTTGCAAGTTCACTTACTTAACTATTATCCTCAAGCTGGAAATCTATCAGCAAGCACCCGTTCCTGTGTGCCCGCACATGCACTTGAGAGACGGCCTCCTCTAGACTTAGTACGTTTACCATCTTGGGCGACATTGCGATTTAACATCAAATAAGATTCTGGTCAAACATCAAAAACAGGTGTCAATTTAAAGTGCTATAATACCACTCTTATAATTTCAGTTGTATGTAGAAATGACAAGAATTTATAAAATTTTAACACTGTATGAAAGTTGCGGGAACTTACATATGCTGTTTTTCACTCACTGTGTGAGCGAAATATATGTCAATTAAGATAATTACCTGGTTTTACGTCCACCCTTAAAAATCATGATGTTATTCAATGTTAGTATCATTATTACCAAACTATAAGAAACTCAGTGCAGGGCCGTGGGTCTCTTTCCGAAAGAAGGTATGAAGATAATCACCACGCTAATTCCAAAAAAGTCTCAGCTCTATATTTTCCAACATACGGTGGTGCTATAATAATATTTGTCAAGTTTCCTTCGGATAATGTTGTTTCACCGTCACCTAATAGTATTAGCAATATAAATCGGTTCATACATATGAAGGTTTGAATCTGCTGTGATCGGATTGTTTGTTTACCGGTGAAAGTGGTTGTGTGGTGTGGGTGCGTGTAACCGGTTCGGTCGTGCAGGCGAACGCGGGCGACGTGGAGATAGTGCCGGCGGCCGCGCTCTCCCTCGACGCGTTCGGGCTGCGCGTGCGCTCGCACAGCTAGTGCCGTCACGCGCACGGCACACGCGCGCTGCCCACTCGCGCTGCCCACTCGCTACGCTGACACGACCTGTTCCCGACACTCCAATAATAACTTATGGGATTTCACTATCTGTTGGCTTTATTCTAAACAGAATCACATCACAATGTCAACCACGATTCTAATTTAATGTCAATATATATTTTTAAATATGGCAAATTTAAACAATGTGGTAATCTACTAGTGAGTACCCTTACGTTATAATCTGATGAAAGTAAATCAATAAGGTTTAAGTGATATTTAGTTATAAACCACTTATTGTAAATAATAGTCCTCCATTCTCTTCAGTGGATTCTTCTAGAATTTTAATATAGGATAGAGACAAACAATAAGCCATTTTACTATTGCAGAGTTAATTTTTAATACAGTATTACATATATAGTTTAATTCCTACGTCTTTAATGCGTTCTGCCAAATACAGAGACTAGTGTCTCATATATTATTGTACTACATTGATTTTTTTACATCCTCCGCGTTAAAATGTAACTCAGTATTATAATTAGAATAACATATCATACAAAAAAATCTAAGATTTGAAAGTGAATTATATAAATATATGTGTTTGTGGTAGCGAGAGTGTAGTGGCGCCGCGCCACACGGAACGTCTAATGCGGTGCAATCGTTTTAACTAAATTATACATAAATAAGCAAATTATTTACTTTTCATATATTGTGTATATAGAAAGAAAGTATATTTTTAACAAAACATAAAATCCAAATATTAATTATGTTGTGATAAATTTGTACATATGTTTTAAATGATTTATTAAGGTTTTAGCGTAACCGTGTATAGTGTACATATTGTAATTAGAATTTACTTTATATGTAATTATAAGTTTAGTGAACTAGTTCAGGGTAAATGCCTTTACATAAATATGTATATAATAAGTGAGTGAGATTCTGGCTCGGATGGCAAACCAGCTGCCAGTTCTGCACACATAACTACACGTGACCATTTCATTCGCTGCAGTTGCTACATTAAACAAGCATCATATACTTTTATTTCTTACATATTATAAAAGATTTTGTTAATTCTGCCACGTCTGTCTCTCTGTTCGGGATAAACTCAGAAATCACTAAACAGATTTCTATGCGATTTTCACCAGTAGATAAAGTGGTTAATGAGTAAGGTTTAGGTATATAATTTGTTAAGATTTTTTTATATTATCAGGGCGCGACATGGTCCGCCGGGCCCGCTAGGTTTTGATAAATTGATACACTCGAATACATGTTGAATATTTGTAATGTGGCTAACAGAACGTTGAACAAGGCCTGGCGGAGTCTCACCTGGACTGGATCTGTTCGGGATTACCCGATTAAATATTGTGGAAGGTTTATCTGTTGGTAAGCTCGTATATAACCTGTAATTTAAAAGAGTATGAACGTCTTCCAATGTGGTAAGTGCACCACACATGTTGTTACTGTTATTTATAAACACTAATTGTTTATATATAACATGTTTGTAAATTATATATCTATGTATTGTATTTTACATTCCTTAAACGTTAGTATCGGCTCACACTGAGACTGTGGAGTCAGACTATTCCCATTTATGTTATTATTATGTCTTACTTCTTCACATATTAACTACTCGACTAATAATTGTGAAGTGTTACATACACGTTGTGAGGGCTATGGAAAAGGGCATAGGGATTTTTCACTGGTAAAAACTACTGTTCCCAAGGTATAGATTAAATTTATACTAATGCAGGCAAAGCCGCGGACAATAACTTGTAAGAAATAAAACTGCTTGTTGCTAACATGTCTATATACATATGGACCCGGTGGATATTTGTTATAATTCATTTATTTATTATAACAGAGACGTGAAGCTGCTCGATGTATATTTTATTTGACACGTTGAACACATTGATAATAAATACTTGTAAATACTATGCAAAAAATGTAATATAAAAGTCAAGGGTAAGATCATATTTTGTGAGTAATATTACATAATAAGAAGAAAATGAATAGCAATCGTTTCTTCATTATGTGTTGTGAAAGTTTTCACCCGTTTGCAGCGAATATGTTGTGACTAGTGATGTAGTGATTTACTGTTCACTCGTATTCACTGGACTCGGATGCTGAACTTCGCTGGTTTGTCCCGGTAGGTCGGTGCTCTTGCTCGTCACTCCATTGCTTTCATATGCACATTATTAAAATGTGCTCAAGTTGAACAAGTGGTCTGCAAATCAACCTTACCTTGAATCGACAAATAGAATTGCATTTTGTAATTGTTCTTTATACGGATCTATAACCACATAGATGAGATTATGGTTAAACACTAATACCTATTAAGTACATTTTTTAAAATTCCCCTGAACAGTCACTGCTCTTTGACTATATCTCATTAGTTTTAAAACTTGTGTGATTGTATAATTTTTGATCTGCTTCGCAACAAGAGACAGGCCGTTTACGCAATAATGTGCATACATTTTTGGAACTTCATCTTCTCTAATTACTCTACTCACAATACGCTTTTGTACTGTTACTGCCTGAACTTATTCAAGTGATTTCTAAGTTGGATGACGGGTTAAAATAACCAAAAAAATTATCAGTCAATAATGTTATCCACTAAAGGGCTGTCGTATGAAAATCAAAATAATAATT
Organism: Antheraea pernyi; assembly: GCA_015888305.1. Classification (NCBI taxonomy): domain Eukaryota; kingdom Metazoa; phylum Arthropoda; class Insecta; order Lepidoptera; family Saturniidae; genus Antheraea; species Antheraea pernyi. Next base: position 225,857 of record MU158962.1, read on the forward strand.
GTTTATGAGTGATAAAGGATTACAAAGTGGCCAAATAGAGACTTATGTTACAAATTATACCGTCCTTTATAAATAAATATGTGATGACTAGGTAAATTATTGTATTTTGTTACATTTTGTATTCATTACAATCCAAAAAATTAACTAATTTTATGATATTGGGTGTGCTAATAGTCTAAGTATGCGAATCGAACCAAATATAATGATGGTCTTCGATTTACATTTTGGAATATTTTGATCAATACAAGTAATTCAAACATTTTGAATTATTATTGTTCAGTTAATATAAATGTAATAATTATGTGCTATTTTCAAAATAACCGAAGAACTATAATTATTTGGGCTTGAATAACAACTCACACTGTTCGAATTATCCAATCATCTCTACCTCTACATCTCTACATACCTACCTAATATACCTACATAATAGTTGTGGATAGTTCAGTTTCAAGGGAGTATACGTGCTGGATGTCTAATGGATTAGGGACAGCGATCGGAGATCGAAGAATCGATTTTTAGGCTTTAAAATATATACATATATACCCGGCGGAAGGTTAGACATTCGCAGTATTCTAGGATATGACACTACATGATTACATTTAAGACATAAAATAATAATATGAAAACAAATAGTCATAGACAACAAAGAGAACCTTGGGTAAAGTTTGTTCTAAGAATTTCAAAAGTATGGATAATATATATTAAATTAGCGAGCATAGAAACGCTCTTTAAAAACAATTATAAGTAGGATACGCACGCCACCTACAGTTACAAGTAACGTATATATTAGATATATAAATAATAACTGTGTCAAATGGTTTTTATCATCAGCAACATAATTGAAACCTAACGCGCCATATCCCGATAAAATTTCCGAAAAGACGATATAATTTAAATTACGTACATAGATACAGATATATGAATTTCAATTATATTTATTCTTGGAGTCCAGTACAACGCACATCTTATGCACATGTATGCAGTGAACAACATACTTTTGCTAAATTTTATGCGGACGAAGTCGTAGGTAATAGCTAGTCTAAAATAGAATAACTTAAATCACTTCCTATAAGGTCAGATATCTGCCAGTGAAAGTCCCGTGAAAATTGGTCAAACCGTTTTGGACATAGCACTGCGAGTGAAGCCACGGTTAACAGCTAGTCTAAATTAAAATAGACTAAATGACTTTTTATAATATCGGCTATCTGGCGGTGAAAGTCCCGTAAAAAACGGTCGAACCGTTTTGGAGATAGTACTGCGGCGAAGCCACGGTTAACAGTTACTATAAATTAAAATTACCTACATTACTTTTTATAAGATCAGCTATCTGCCAGTGAAAGTCCCGTGAAAATTGGTCGAACCGTTTTGGACATAGCACTGTGAGTGAAGCCACGGTTAACAGCTAGTCTAAATAAAAATAGACTAAATGACTTTTTATAATATCGGCTATCTGGCGGTGAAAGTCCCGTAAAAAACGGTCGAACCGTTTTGGAGATCGTACTGCGGCGAAGCCACGGTTAACAGTTACTATAAATTAAAATTACCTACATTACTTTTATAAGATCAGCTATCTGCCAGTGAAAGTCCCGTGAAAATCGATCCAACCGATTTAAAGACATTGCAGACGAAGCCGCGGTTAACAGCTAGTCTAATTTAAGTAACCTGCTGTAATTTTTCTATCTGCCAGTGAAATTCCCGTCAAAATCAATCCATTCCAATCCGTTTCGGAGATTACCCGGAACAAACAGACAGACAGACCGACAAAAATTTTAAAAATTGCATCTTTGTTATCAGTTGCTTGTATACTTTCACACCCAATCAGTAAAAAAGTGTTATTTTGATATAACATACAGACACCTCATTTTTATTATATGTATAGATGTAAAATGTGACCATGAACTACCACACGATATAAGAGAGTCATCCTTTAAACATTCACCTGGTACAAGATATTTTTGGCTAATTTAAAAATGTTTTTAATTGTTTTGAAGTGAAACATGTCAGGAACGATGTGTTAACTATTTCGTTACGTATTACTCGTTATGATGGAACTGGGAAGTGATTATAGGAATTTTATAATGTCTGAATATGAACAGTTCGAGTTTATCTGCTCATTGGATAATTCGTTAAAAGGTGAATACCAGTGTCTTGTGATGATGGTGCTCTTAAGAACTCCACTATGTCTTATCGTAAAACCGTCCAATACATTTTGTGTTCATTACATTGTTTATTTATGAAGGTGACAAAATGATTTGAGTACTTTTTGTCTGCAATAAATCAATTTATTTCTAAGCCGGAAGTTATTGCAATGAAATCAATGTTATTAAATATTTTATTGATGTGTTCACTATAGGTAACGTTCACTAGTTTTTTTCATTGTCATCGTTACAGACCATACAGTTCTGAGTCCGTAATGACTGCCGTAATGTTGTAGTTTTTATCAAATTCTCTATTATTGTGGAGCAGTGCAAATGAATTTGACGCTGATTAGCTGCTATTAAGTAAGAAGTTTTTGCGATTTGCGAATATGCATTTTACGACATTAAGATGTAGTGGAGTTCTCGTGAGCACCTTCCAGTTTAATTATAGCACTCGGATTAGACTTATATCCTTTGTAACGGTATCGTTGTGAGATATCGGACTAGGAATCTACTCAGATATAAATGACACAAGTAATTATTTCGATTTCTGTAACTGTGGATTCGTGCCACATGGCCTAAAAGACCGAGTGCGCTAGCCGCCGGAGCCGCACGTGGCACGGAACGCGTTGGTGTCTGCAGCGATCACTTATTTTGTTTGACTTGATTCGAGTCGAGTCCATAGTATCATTTGGTTATGGATACGTGTGGAGTTGTCGATTACATTATTAGTTTAGTGGCGACGCACTAAGTATGTGGTTAGTCGTTACTCTGTACTATTTTTATAATTTGCTAAGCTTTTTTAAATTCCATAACAAATAATGTAATGACATTGCAAGTTCAATGATATTAGGTTTAATAAATTTTACCTGTAACTAATTTTAACTAACCAAAATTAAAAAGCGATATTTCCTATTGGCAATTTCAAGAAAGGGGAAAACACTAGGTGTTATAAATAATGTGAAATAATAGTTCCGAAGAGAATTAAGAGTAAAGGGCAATTGGAATGTGCAACTTGAAAACAATGTTCAACTTATAGATATAACTTAACAATTGAAAGTACGTTGCGCGTTAGTGCGTTCACGTGTAATATCGATTGATAAGCAGCTAGATGTAAGATACATTCGTAATGTCCTTATTAAATATAAGGAAATATTTTGTCTACTATAATGTAAGGATGCCATGTTGTAATATGAAATTTACAATTTTCTGTGCCTTAATGTATATTTGTGTTCGTGCAGAGTACATAGACGCAACAACAATAACAAACAACAAAAAACTTTTTATCTATAGAATCGAGTAACTAGACTGCACTATACTGTTCATTCTCAAAAAAAAAATTCAGTACACGCTTTGTACTACAGGAACATTTGAAATCGTCTTTTTTTCTTGTGACTGTTTTAATGATCTAATGATAATGAAAGTAATATTGTTTTCAGTGGGATATTACTGTATTGCAACTTTAGTCACGTTGATACTAATTTTTCTTTTCTAACATTTTTTTAACGTGACCAGGTTAAAGAAAGATACTTTAGACAAAAAAGGTGCTAAATTTTCTACAATGTATTTTGAATTGTATATATTTAAATTTAAAATGTTGCCAAAATGGTAATATGCCACTTGAAGCAGTCTGTCAGCCGTGCTTAGTGGATTATCAAGGACTTATAATACTTCCCTTATAATTTGTATGATAGTTCATGATCCAACTGTTTGCGTCGTATCTCTCTGACAGGACCTCACACGAATGAGCAACCCAAAACTTAACAATTTATCACTCTTCAGCTACAATTTGGAGTGATCATTATTAATAATCTTTAATCGACAAATATGTTTGTTTTCTACTTGATCTATATAATTCATAATCGAAATCTCAACATTTTTTTTATATTTTGCAACCATATTTATTTTTTCTATGGCAATTTCTAAATTCAAAAGATTTTAGATAAATAAAAAAATAATTGTTCCTTCAATTTTCTATATAGTCTTTTTATGAAGTATTATGTGTTTGTGGATTTAAGGCCCTAAACTTAAGAGTACATAATTTACTGTAATGTAGAGAAGATAGAGATAAGAGTCTCTGACGCAACGGGTGCAGTCGGTTTGCCCGATGTATGTATATTTGTCTAATCTTGTTGTTCATTTTGAATTAAAAAGAAAACTGGCGTTTTATTGCATTTTCTACATTGTTTCCTAATGGCTTTTTTTTTCGAACTGACTACGCTATTGACCAAGCAAGGTCTTAACAGCTTCACCGGACTACTAAGGCGGGCGCTTAAGGCACTCAGCCGATTTTATTTTGACAACTACCTCAAGGGTGCGCGGTACAACTCTGCTTTGGCTGTTGCCTGATACATGCAATTCGCGACCTATCTGAGCTAAGCTATTCATACATACATATATGAGTTGTTGAAACATATATGTGTACCAAGCATACATACCTCAATAACTCTTATATATATTTCGTATCGGATAATTTTATAAACTATTTCAGTTTGATAAGGGATAAAAATAAAACCCTTCCACTTGCATGTGTAAGCGTGTATGCGTGCACGTGTGTGGAGATGATATGTGTAATGTTGTCGCAGTCATGTAAGATTTTGTTTCATAATGGCGTTAAGTGATAACAATAGGTTTATAGCTGTTACCGCGGATACGCGCGCGCTTTTTAAAAATGTATTAAAGAAATGTAAAATTAGAACTTCAACCTACTATATACTACACTCAGTGCTCACTAACAAAGTAATGAAAATTTTAGGCTATACATTATCGACCAATATATCTTAAATCTTTTATCAGATAGATATAATATGCCCATATTGTCGATATACTTAAGTTATTCTTATACGATGCTATAATCACTGAGTTATTTAGAAGCAAACTCGGTAAATAACAATATGGCCGCCAAATTGATCAAAAAGATGATATAATTCATATTACATACAAATATATGAGTTTCAGTTATCTACATTTATTCTTGGAGTCCAGTAAAACACGTCTCTCGCGGTTTTAACATATTTTTGATCAATTTCACACGGACGAATGCACAAGTAGCAGTGCATCACTACATAGTGTACCAATTCAAATAAAAAAGAATCATAAAAATCGGTTCACAATTGACGAAAATATCGATTAACATAAAAAAATACATACAACCGAACATAGTAAACTACTCCTTTTTCGAAGTCGGTTAAAAACATAGTCCTCTGGTCTGTCTGTTTATCTGTACAAAGTCAAAAACTACAGATCAGATTTTCATGCCGTTTTCAGCAGTAGATAGAATGATTCATGGCGAAGGTTTAGGTATAATTCGTCAAAAATTATCGGGTCGGGACAACGTCTTCCGAGCCCGCTAGTTGTCTGCCCGCAAAAGTACCATGAAAGTCGGTCCAACCGATTAGGATATTGCGGACGAAGTTTTGAGTAACAAAATAAAATAGTCTAAGTAACTTCTTATAAGGTGAGTTATCTGCAAGTGGAAATCAGTTCAAGCATTACGGGTATTCCATTGCGGCCGATGGCGAATAAAAACCTAATTTACATATTAGGGGTCGGCTACCTACCAGTGAAAATCGGTCCAACCATTTTGGAAATAGCAATGAGGACGAAGCCGCGGACAAATAAAATAGAATATATCAACCGCTATAATTTCGGCTATCTGCAGGCCATCGCTCGCCACGCCTGTTCGCTGCCGAGCATGGCCGAAACCACGCTCGGCAGCGATAAGTCCGGTCCTACCGCCGCCGCGAGAAGGCGGCGCTGCTCCCCCCACGCAGCACACTCAGACATCGGCTATCTGCCAGTAAAACTCCCGTTTTGGAGATTACCCGGAACAAACAGACAAAGTATAAAAAAAAATTATTTGTTTATTTTGTAGTCGTATCCATTCATGAAAAAGTTGTCATTTTAATTGTACATAATAAATAAAATAATATAAAAATAAAAAAGCCTTTTATTTCTTGCTTCTCTTTCAGTAACAATGTGTATATAAAGTTATTTACATTTTAAACTTACTTACTAGTTATGGTACATTTGAAAAAAAAAAAAAACAAAAGCAAGAACCCTCTCAATGAAAGGTAAAGGCCTCCTCCAGAGATGACCAGTGTTCTCTATTTTCTGCCACTCGCAGCCATTGAGTACCTGCTACTCTTGTTATGTCGTCTGCCCAGCGTGCATTGGGTCTTCCTCTTTTTCTCTGTCCTGGTGGACCTGCCCATGATGTTGTATTTTGGGTCCAACGGTTGTCGCTGAGCCTCG
>MU158962.1:235223-263121 GCA_015888305.1 Antheraea pernyi
CTTTTTTTTTTTTTTTTTATCGTGGGGAAATCCCTTATGGATACGCCACCCTCCTGGGGGAGAGGGTGGGTTATGTCCGAGTCGCACGGACTAAAACCCCACGGTGTACCGACAGACCGTTTTGTGGGGGCGGCAAGGGATCGAACCAGCTAATCCACCTTGTAGAGCCGCCCCCACGGTCCGCCCGGCGGAAGGTGACCGCCGGGCTCCTACCTATAGAGGGACAGACCGGGTACACCCCGGCTGCCCCCCCTCGTCCGCCGGACCTGTGCAATGAGGCGATGGCCCCCCGGCCCATCCCCTCAGGTCCGGCTACGGTGGCAGGAGGAGTTGGGCGAAGCGCCTTCTCCTCCTGCCTGTCCTCCTTTGGCGGAGACGGCCACTTTGAGGGTCTGCCTCGCGGGCCCTCTCCGCCTCCTCCTTCTGCGAGATGACCTCCTCGCAGAAGGAGGCCATCGCTCGCCACGCCTGTTCGCTGCCGAGCATGGCCGAAACCACGCTCGGCAGCGATAAGTCCGGTCCTACCGCCGCCGCGAGAAGGCGGCGCTGCTCCCCCCACGCAGCACACTCAGACATCGGCTATCTGCCAGTAAAACTCCCGTTTTGGAGATTACCCGGAACAAACAGACAAAGTATAAAAAAAAATTATTTGTTTATTTTGTAGTCGTATCCATTCATGAAAAAGTTTCATTTTAATTGTACATACCCAAACTTTATTTTTATAATACGTAATAGATTAGAAATAAAAAATAGGAAATAAAACTAAAGTAGAATAAAGTTTTTGAATAGGAAAACAAAATAAACTTTGAAAATGTTTGCGATAGAAACTTACCCCGTTACCATGGCAACATATAATACTAACGCCTTCGATCAACAATAACTATAGTCCGAGTCAAATGTTTTGGCCGCTCTGAATATAGCTTTGAATTGGGCTTTGTGCACAGTACAGTCGAGAAGTAAATTCAAAATATTAATATATGAATTTAACATTGACATTTATTAATATTTGTTTCGATATTTTATACGTTTAGAGTATTTGCAAAAGATTAGAGATAAATATGAACAGATAATAAAAATTTAATCATTACTGTTTGACGCGGACTATAGATAAAGGCTGACGTACAAAATCGAAGCTAAAAGCTGTCCGCGTAAATATATGCTTATGTGTATAGTTTGCGTCAAACGTTTTAACCGCTCTGAAGTAGATGCGCAGAACACAAATGTAGGTATCAGAGGGACGTAGTGAGGTAAAAGGAGAGCAAGCTTATCCTCGCGCGTGTCTCGCCCTCTATTTCACCCACGTTGACACATGTGTCCTGTCATTACTAGTTGCAGTACAGTCACATTCAGAATAGTTTTGTTGTTGTTAATTACATGTTATTGAAACATTCTTCAATGATTGTCCGCTCCTATTGGTCTGAGCGTGATGATATATAAAGCCTTCCTCGATTAAATGAGCTATCTAAAACCAAAGACTTTTCTTAAATCGGACTGCGCGTTCCCGAGATTATCGCGTTCAACCAAACTCTTCAGCTTTATATATTAGTATAGATAGATGATTACAAGTACAATCCACAAAAGAAAGAGAAGTAGGAGTATAAAGTAGGCATCAACCATAATCATGGGTAGTAAGTACTCCATAGATGTTCTCAATCGCTATATAATCCTGTGTGAACATCACAACAGAGCGGTTGTATGTACCTACTAATTTTAAGTGGTCCATATAAATCGTGTTATAATAGTCTATTTTCCGGTAATGAAATATCAAATGACAGTAGAAATTAAATTATGTACTATATTGAGTTAAAATATTGTTATTTATTTATTTAAGATAAAATCCTATTTAAACAATGAAAAGGAAGCTTGAAATATCATTATCAGTAAAGAATGTCAAGTAACATTTTAATCGATACTACGTTCGAGCTGTCTAAATTGTGTATTAGTATATCGACTAAAACCACTTCGTTCTGATTATCAAGCTCCGTATAACGTAAGAAAACAAGCTTCAGATTTTTGCAAATTTAAAGGTTATTGAGACGCAGACCTCTTGAAAGACTTATACAATTAATACAATGCCATTCTTAAGTCAATAGTCTAACGTAAATAGTTTTAAATAAATTAAAGTCGATTGCTGACGAATATATAGTTCAAGATTTATTTGCGTATAAAGCGCCTTTAAAATTCAATCTATAGGTTTGGAGGTAAGTCTTTTAGTGGAAAGTGATTCTAATCAGTGCGACTTATCTATTTGTTACGTTATTGCGAACCGGTAGGAGCGGTTGAAAAAAAACCATTCTGCTTCCAAGAAATTTACTTATTGTGATAGTAAGTAGGTACGTTTCAATAAAATGAAAAAACAAGCAAACAGCCAATGCGATCCATACCTTAACACCGACTCGCGGGGACACGTTATGACGAGAGATCAACGAATGAGGTAACGGTATTAATTCTAAAAATGTCTCTGGATGGTGGGTATTTTATGACTAGGCGACCTCGCCAAGGCCAAGTTACCCAGGCCCGTTTGTCAGTGCAGTAGGCCGCAAGGCCTACGACGAGCGGACAGGTCGCTCCAACTCACTTCGTTGTCTATACCGTGAGGTATCAGTGAGCTGGCCAGACGGCTGGACTTTTCAAAAAATGAACCCTGGTTCGCACCGAAAGGTGCGGTTTGATACGCTCTAAAATCGATCGCCTTACGATTGACAATTCTGTTACTATTGTTAGTAATGGAATGTAATAATTCGCGGCGGACACACTCGAACAAACGTAGCGTATGCGAAAGCGGCATTGAATCAGCGCGAGGCACGATCTAAACATGACGGAGACGCGGCACGAGCACAACGTAAACAAACGGCGCACGAGACAGACTTGTGGCGAGCGGAGCGCGGGTACTACCGAGTCGAGAGCGTCGGATGAGAGAACGCGAGACAGAGACAGTAGTAGATCGAACGAACGAAGGCAGCGAACGCAGCGGTGTGCACGACCGTACACCACGGTGCGCGGCGGTGTGATCGACTGCGAGTACGGCGCACGAGACAGACTTGTGGTGAGCGGAGCGCGGGTACTACCGAGTCGAGAGCGTCGGAGTCGAGAGCGCGAGACAGATACAGTAGTAGATCGGACGAACGAAGGCAGCGAACGCAGCGGTGTGCACGACCGTTCACCATGGCGGTGTGATCGACTGCGAGTACGGCGCACGACACAGACTTGTGGCGAGCGGAGCGCGGGTACTACCGAGTCGAGAGCGTCGGAGGCGAGAGCGCGACACAGAGATAGTAGTAGATCGGACGAACGAAGGCTGCGAACGCAGCGGTGTGCATAGTCATGCACAATAGTAACAGTCGTTCACCACAGGTACCCGAGCGGCAGTGCTTTTATAGTGGCGAGTGGCTAACATCACTCATTATATTTTTATGTTATAAACAAACGTATTGTCGGTCTGTGAGGAAATCCAATTAACACCGACTATTTATCCGCGCAGAGCGTCGCGGCAAAAAAGCTTCGCTTCCCGACAGCTATCGCCCTATTAGCTTACTAGACACGATAGGCAAACTATACGAGCGGCTCCTTCTGAACCGTCTCCAGACCGCTATATCAGAACTGAATCTGTTACCACCCGAGCAGTTCGGCTTTCGCGCCGCTCACTCTTGTACGCATCAAGTACACCGCCTCACGGAGTACATCCACGCCGGATGGAATAGCGATCCCGATCGTAACCCGGATCCGGTAAAACCTAAACCGAAACGCACAATGGCAGTCTTCTTCGACGTCGCCAAGGCCTTCGATAAGGTCTGGCACGCAGGGCTCATACACAAGTTAATTAGTTTTCGCATCCCCGATAGATTAGTATTCTTAATCCGCGAATATTTATCAGATAGGACTTTCCACTATAGAGTGGAAGGTGAGCTGTCCTCAGCCCACCCCGTACGTTCAGGTGTACCCCAAGGGTCCATTCTGGCACCCTCCCTCTTCAATCTGTTCGTCAGCGACCTACCTCGGCTCCCGGGGGTAGAGGTAGGTTGTTATGCTGACGATACAGTAATCTTCGCTTCCGATTGGTTTCCGATACAACTTAGGAAACGCATAGAAGAAGCCGTCAGCACACTCGGTCGCTGGTTTCTTCTATGGCGTATAGAAGTAAATCCCGACAAAAGCGCCGCGATATTTTTCGACCCTAAATGCCGCAATTACGAGCGCAAACTCGAACCGATTAGATTATACGGAGTCGGGATTCCGTGGACCAAACAGATTAAATACTTAGGAGTTACACTAGATAGACACCTCTCCTTCAGAGCTCACACTAAGATAGTTCGAAACAAGGCCGCTATGGTCATGACTCGCCTACATCCGTTAGTTTGCCACAAGAGCAAGATGTCCCTCAGACACAAGCTCACGTTGTATAAAACTTGCATCCGACCCGTTCTGACATATAGCTGTCCCGTTTTCGCACATATGTCACCGTATAGCTTCAATAGAATTCAAATAATACAGAACCGCTTTTTACGTAAGGCGACCGGCGCCCCGTGGTACGCCCGGAACGAGGATCTCCACAGGGACCTGGAGATGCCCTCGATCTGGACGTATGTAAAATCACTCACTACTAGCTACTTTGAAAAAGCCGCGAATCATCCCAGTCCGTTAGTGGTATCCGCCACGGATTACGAAACCGTACCGAACGCCGCGCGATATAAAAGACGTCCGCGAAACATTTTCACCGATCCTCCCGACAAAATAACGGCAGCGAACGATCAGTACCAGCCTGTCTCTCAAAACAGAGCGTGTTCACGCCCACGCCCGCGTAACCACAGATCACGCCGCCGTGGTCTGGGGGTAAACTTCGCTCCCGCACACTTGATTAGGCCCCCCTCGGCAGCGGCTCAAGCCTAGGTCCGATCCCTCGGAGTGGAGCCCTTGAGTACGCTGCTCGCGCGATACAGTGAACTCACCAACCAATACATCACTGCAACAACACTACACATATCACCTCCACACACGTGCACGCTCACACGCTTACACATAAAAAGTGGATGGGTTTTTTCTTTTTGTTTTTACCCGTATCGAACTGAAATAGTTCAAAAAATTTTCCGACACAAAAATACACATAAGAGTTACTGAGACACGCATGCCTGGTACACATGCATGTATCAATAACTCATATCTGTATGAATAGTTTAGCTTAACTTAGGTTAGCTAAGATAGATCGCGAATTGCATGCAACAGGTAACGGCCAAGCCGAGGTGTGCCGTGCACCCTTGACCTAGTTACCAGAATAAAATCGGCTGAGTGCCTTAAGCGCTCGCCTTAGTAGTCCGATAAAACTGTAGAGGCCTCCAAAAAGGCCAATAGCGTAGTCAGTTCGAAAAAAAAAAAAAAAAAATTGATTTAAACGCTCTTATATGTGGAAGTTGTTGTAAAGCGAAGCTCTGATGCGTGGGCTCGTCTGGGCCGACGATCTCATACTCGTGGTCTTCTGAGTGTTTGAGTATGCGTCGGCCCAGCGCTGTCGTCTTTGCGGAATTCCAGTGCGTGTGTTTTAGGTTCATGTCGCCGGCGACGATCGTCGGATCCGGCGACTGAACTATTAGGTCTTCTAAGTCGGATTCAAGTGAGCCGGCTATTTTTCCAGGAGGTCTGTAGGCGGCATACAATCTCATGGTACGACCGGCATAGTTCACCAGCACCCCTAGCGCATATAGTGACTGGTAATGCTTATATGGGATGTGCTGATGAACTATTCTGTTCCTGACGAGTACTGCCAGCCCCCTATAGGCAGCCCCGGTGGTCGTTGTCTCGTCCTTTCTGTAGGTTGTGTAACCTGGGATCTTAAATACATCCGTGTGTTTTAAAAAAGTCTCGGATATTAACATTATATCAATGCGTTGTTCCCTAAGGAAGTGCATAACTAATTTTTTCTTCCCTTTGAGGGATTGGGCATTCCAATGTGCTGCTATTAGGGGTGTATTATCCATTAGGGAATAGGATATCTACGAGACCTCTGATAGCAGCACTCTGACCTCCGGCACCGTCCTGCACGGTGAGAAGGCCCTTTATCGTCCCTACTGTGCGGGATAGTACATCTAACTGTTGTGTTAGTTGAGTTGTCACTTCACTCTTTTTAGTAGTAGTGGTTTTCTTTTTTTTGCGCTTATTACTCGAGCCCTTTTCGCGGTGCGTCGGTAGATTTGCCGGCGCCATGAGGGATGCCGGTGCCGCCTTCGACGCATCGTTTCTTTCGGGCAGAGTATATGCCTTTCTGCCTGTCCTGGCTACCGTGCTCGCCCTTTTATTGCGCGCCTCCTTCTTTCGGACGGGACACTGGTTGTAGTTTGCGGGGTGCGACCCCCCACAGTTCGCGCAGGTTGCGGGTTGGTCCCTGGCGCGATCGCAATCCGCCGCGAAGTGAGGTCCGCCGCATCGTACACAGGCCTGCTTCCTGTGACAGTTGTGAGAGCTGTGTCGGAATTGTTGGCATTTGTGGCACTGGGCGGGACCAGTCTTCCCGCGCCAGGCCTCTACCTTAATCCCTCTCATCTTTAACAGCTCCTCCAGGTTGTAAATTCCAGGGATTAGGTCCGGGGTTCGCTTTAACGCGGCGTAGAATACGTTGCCTGGGCGATCGCCTCGCGCCCGGATGTTTTTTACAACCTCGGGTTCAAATCCCTTCTTTTTTAGGGCTTCTACTATCTCTCCTGGGTCCGTTTCGATAGGCAGTCCACGAATAGCCACCCTGAGATTCATCTCCGATGGCATGGAATAAGAAAACCACGCGATATTTTCTGTTTTCTCAAGCTCTGATAAATAACTTTGTATAGTTCTGTATTCCAGCTCGTCCTCGGGTAGAAAGCGCACCCCTGCGCCAAAGGGGCGTGCATTCGGTGGTCTGTTTAACACTCGTGATATTATTTCAAAGTGTTTAGTCCATTGGGGTAGTTTTTCTACTACCAACGGGGGATATTTTGCCCTTTTTTGGGGTTCCGCAGGGCTATCTTTAGTGGAGGCTATACCTTGCGTGGTGGCTTCCGCAGGTTCGGTGGCGGCGCTAGTTGTCGGTTTAGACGCCTCCTGATTGGTTGCCGCTCTTTGGTTGGTGGTCTTTGGCGCAGAGGTCGCCACTGCGTATGAGCTCGGCTGGCTATACCGTGATGACGACCGCGGCTCTATCGGCGCAGTAGCGCCAGTGTTTGCGCTCATTGCCGCTTTGTTTACATTTGGTTTTCTTGTTGTTGTTATTGTTTTCAAGGTCATCTCGCCTGCGGACAGTGTACGCCGCGTAAGGGATGATTTTGTCGGAGATTTTGTACGACTCGGTTTTGTGACGTCGGCTGGGGTAGGTGCCGGGCCGCCGAGTGATGTCTTACGGGGTTGTCTCTGTGTAAATGGGGAAGTTTTGCCGCCGCTACTAGTTCCGGCGGTGGGTTTCGAGACAATCTGTTCCCTGGAATGTTGACGTTCCATTGGGGTCTCTGTGGGGGTGGTTTTTGGGCACACCCTCCTCTCGTCGTGTGGGATATCGTCGTCTTCTCGGCCTCTACGGGCGGGTTTTCCGACAGGGCTACGTGAATATAGGGGGTGCGGGATCTCTGGGGGATCCAGGGTTCCTTTTGCCGCGCGTTCTAAGGCTTTCTGATCCTGGGCCGTTAAGGGTTTGCCGTCAGCCTCGGCTTCTTGTACCCTTAGCGCGAGGGCCATCCACCTAATCATTTTGTCTGAGAGATATCCTTTGGCTTGCAGTTGGGCCGTCATTTCGGAATCACGTTCATATATCTCAGTTAGTATGCGTTCCTCTTCCGCCCTCGTAGCGCTTGATACGTGGGCGGTCGGTTGAACCGTTACTGGGGTGAGTTTCGAAACAGCCTCGGCGTCTGGGGAGGCGGGCTGAGGACGGTGCTCAACCCGTTGTTGACCGGGAGTCGTGGCTGGGGTAGTCATTCGTGAGGATTCGGTGTCAGTGTTCTTAGCTTGGGTCATTGGGCGGCCCTGAGAAGGGCCTTTTGTTTTTGTACCACCAGAGCCGGGCTGCATGGTGGCACAAGGGATTCACTAATAATGCGTCGCGGTACAGTCCTGAGTGATCATCACTCGGATATCGCGTGAATGGAGCTCTTGGATGTCGCAATTGCAAAAGAAAATTTTGCAATTATCGCAATCGAGTAGCGCTGACTCGTGCACAAAGTCGCGATGCAGACAATCCAATCCTCGATTTACGACGTCATGCCTTTTATAAACCGAACTCTCTAATAGGGTGGCGCTAGTATTAATTTTCCAGTTGCGTATCGGACGTATTGTAGCGGTACCGGAAGTGGATGTTTAAATCATTTGAATATTATTTTAGCTTATAAAAATATTATTAAGGCCATAATAAATCATTACAATTAATTATAAATATAGAAATCTTTACATACGACAATTTATACATATTAGTTATTTACAATTTTAAAGACAATGGAACTAGTGTCACTCGTCAAGTGTTTCGTTAAAATGTCAAGTAATTTTTGAATAATGGTTTAGCTAACATATTTGTTAAAAGCCTCACTGTTGATTTCTACAAAATAATTTATATCATTATTTATCAAGTTATTTACTGCTTACCTGCCTTATCCCACATAAGTAGGGTCGGTACAACATGTTTGTCATGCTGTGGTATATGATTTGGCTTAATTTTTACGATCGGCCGCCTCCTGACATCAACCCTCCTTGGGATTATTTTGTTGTGCCACTGTATTTATGATTATTATTATATAGTTACGAAGTCTGATGGGCTCTTTTAGCCTTACAATTTTTCATTCCGGTTAAAAACGTTAACATTATTTATCAAGTTATTTACCATTCTAAAGACAGTTTAACGATTTGATTAAAATCCTAGTACATTTATCTCTTTCATCTTAATCGAAACATACCTCATTTAGTCTAATACACATTTACTTTGTAATTATTATTACTTTTAATAATCTATTACTACCTCATTTGGTCTTAGACGCATATTTATTTAGTAATTATTATTATTTTTATTACTCCTTTTTTTAATAATCTATCACGTGCATCCTATAGCGCGGTACAGCGGTAGCGTTCAGACTATAAAGTGTTATTGTTGCGGGGAGTATGTAAATATGCATCCTACTATATTTACAATTAATTTTAAATAAAATTGTTAAGCACAAAGGCTAAGTACAGTAAGGCGAGTAGGTAACAAAAGTCGTACATACTCAAACCATCCTTTTCAAAACGTAGTAGACTGAGTCTAAAAAAGTGAAATTGCTATTGATTTTTTTTAAACCTACCTCTTTCATATACGCTTTGTATTGTTAATAAATAATCAGACAAGGGGTTGCTGTAAGAAAAATCATCCAGGGATCGTTCAGTATTCTTTGAAAAAAGTTCTGTCTCATTTCCGTTGAGTTGTCAAGAATGTCAAATTATTAGAACGTTATTGTGCCGGCTGTCAACAAGAAGAAAGTTAAAAATAATAACGATACATAATTGGATTAATTTTTGCGTTGCGGTGAAGCGAATAGGACGTAGTAATTGTTTTTTATTATATAGAGATATTAAATATTAGCAAAAACAAAAATTGCCGTCGAAGGTACGTTCTGATGTTAATAGTTTTGTTGATTTGCGTAAATTATAATTTTTTTCGCAGCTTCAAATAAAGAACATTTTGAATTTGTTTATTCGCAGTGACGATTGTGACTTGCAATAATAATGGGTAGACTATCCCTGTATTTCCTTGCTTTGGTTGTTACATGCGTCGCTGGATTAACAAGGTATATACATATATTTTCTAATTATAGTATGTTTTTATAGTTATACATAAAATGCGTTTTTTTTTCTTATCGTATCAATAATATCTAACCTTGTCTGCTTCATTCTAAGTTTTGAATGTCTCGGATTTTTAGATCTATCGACTGTCGGGAATAAAAATAGTCTGTGATATATTAAAAACAATTTTCTCTTGGTATTAATTAAACTGATTTATCTAAATACTTTAGATGTTCTGAAAATAGAAATTATCTCTTATATAAAAAATTAACAGCTACGGAGCTTTATAAAAATATCTTCTAAAAAAACAGATTATGGTACAGTTAAACTTAAAATACATTTTGTTACAGTAAATTATATTACAGTTACAGTAACTTTACTATATGACATTATTCAAATTTTCCAAAAGTATACACTGTTTTTCTCAATAATAAATATAGGTTGAAAACGGAGAGTTACAGTATTTTAGTATGTTGTATACATATCCTTTATGTATGATTTTTGTATCTACTTTTGGTACAAATATATTTTTATTTAGTTTAGTAATAAATTTGATTAGCAGTTGGTAGCCTGTAACTATGCCACTGCTAAGAGTGGACCATTGCCAAAATGAAGCTATTAGCTAGGTTTAATCATTATGCCAACCCATGATATATTGACAATGTCAAATACCTATCTACAATTCTACAGTACTGTATTTTTTCCATGAAGTGTAAAATAACAAAGACATTTTACAATTTATCAGGTTACTTCATAACTTCGATCAACAACAACTAGATATCAGGTCTGTGTGAAAAATATGTCTCAGTAAATAACAGCTCACTTGAAATGTGAGCTTTTATTTTGTTTAGTTTGTTTGAAACACAGCCAATGTAAGCATGTTTCACAATGCCGCAGTGTATTCAAAAGATGCAAAAATAATACCCGAAAAAGCAAATTTTGATAGACACCCTGATAAATATAAATTCGCCGAATTATAAATAAACATAAAAATTTGGTTTTAAGCAAATAACCGATGAACGCACTAATCCTACAGAGGGATCTTAGACTATAGTTATTGTTGATCAAAGCTTCATAGTGTTTTCTTAGATAACATTGTTATAATTAAAGAATATCCATTAATTATGACATCTTTTTTGGTTTTACCCAGGATATAATAATGAATCAAGTCAATTGTACAGTATTTTATCATTGTAACCCATTTCACCACCATGAATTCATAGTTATATTAGTATTTATAAAATAATACTCAGTTAATCTTGAACCACATCACAATGTTTCATTTTCTTTTTTAAAGTAGTCACAATGAAATAATATTTGTTCTTTTGCAATAACTATGATTAATTTAAAGAATATTATTTGTATTCAGAGTGCCTCTGTACCGCATGAAGACAGTGCGTAAACACTTCCATGAGGTTGGAACTGAGCTGGAAGTTCTCAGAGTGAAGTATACTGTATCAGGCCCAGCACCAGAACCACTCTCCAACTACCTTGATGTAAGTATCATCTTGTTATTGATATACAGTGATGTTTGTATAAATAGGAACACTACCAACGGTCATTGACATTATGTAAGATACTTCACCGCTATGGTTTTTATTTTGAAATTAAACAATATGAACAATAATGGACAACTAATTAGAAACAACAAAAAAAAAAGTATAAAAAACAATATTTTTATGAGTATTAGTAATTAGTATTGTTATTAACGAAATAGCTACTATCCATAGCCTACCAATAGTTATAATTAATATTTAGTGGCATATCGCTTATTTTCAATAACAGCACTGCAAGGACTGGCATCGATTCAATCAATTTCATACATCTTTCTAGGGGGATTGAATTCCATGCTTCAACAAATGCTTCATATAGTTCGTTTTTGACTGGTGTTACGATTGTTTGAGACTTTCTTTTTTTAACAATGTACCAGAGATTTGCTCTCGGGTTTAAACCTGGACTATTTGCTGGCCAGTCTAAAACAGATATACCCTGTTCGCTAAGGAAACATTTTACGCTATTGGCTGTGTGTTTAGAGTCATTGTCATAATGAAAGATCCAGGCTACAGGCAAATGATCATCCGAGTAGGGAATCATTGTATGCTCTAAGATATTTTTGTATTGCCATTGATCTATTGTCCTTTCCGAACGGGTTCAACTCCACATCTGGAAAACCACCTCCAAACTTTAATGTTACCTCCACCATGCTTGATTATTTATAATTACTTATTTATTTATACTCCTTGTGTATTTATAATTAAAAGCATTGTGTTTACAAGACTTCTAACATAGTGCTTTCCATCGGAATTTACCATATTTATTTTATCTGAAAATAACACTTTTTCCATTCTCATGCCATCCAATTAATTATTTTTAGCGAATAATAATCTCTTCTCTCAGTGTTGCTTGGTAAGAAGCGGTACCTTTCGAGAGATTCTTCCAAACAAATTGTTTCCACTAATCTTCGACGTATCAGTCTTGTCGAGATGTTTCTCTGGTCATCAGTCGAAAAAACTTCATTTTTAATCTGGTTGGAGCCTTTAATTGGGTATTTTTTAGCAACACCAACGATTGGCGTATCTCCTCTGGGAAAGATTTTTCTTGGCAGAGCCTTTCTGAGAACATTTTCACCAGTTCCATGTGTTTTATAGTGAGTAATTACATTAAAAACTTTCTTAACAGAACAATTTAAATGCTCAGCTATTCTTCTGTAGGCTCACTTATGATCTATATGTAAAATAACAATTATTTGCCTAGTTGACGCGTCACAACTTTTATTTTTGCCCACAAAATAAAATTCAGATTAAATTTTGAATTGCCACTAAAATAATAGAAAAAGCCAAGAAAGAAATGTTATTCTCCAATTTTAAAAAAAGAACAAGCTATAAATGTTTCTAATTAGGCGTCCAAGCGGCCAGTAACAGAGAATAAACTCCTACATGTGTAAGGCACATTTTGTAATTAAAAGTAAGATATGTTTTATATTTTATGCATTTAATGAGTTATTTATTTGAGTGGCTATATTATTGCATGATTATTAATTATTGTATGTGTATATTTTTTACAAACATTTGCATATTGAAGTTATACTTTCTTTATTCATAAGAAGTGTTTCTAATTATATGACCACCACTGTATATGATTTAAAAAGTTACTACTTTTTCTGAACAAAGAAACTGAAATTGTCTTCTTCCCAGTGTAGTTCATCTTCCTTTTGTCAATTTATAATTCGAACAAAGCCAATTTTCAATCATTTTTAGAAATCACTGTCTGTCTGTCTGTATGTTTGTTTGAACACACATCACTGCTAAAGTACTGTGTTCATCTTCAAGTCACATTTAGTCTTTGTTTCATTAAAATTAAAAGTTATTGAAATATTAATGACGACGCGACTTAAGACTATTACGCTTATTACATTCAGATGACTTTATTAGTCACAATTTTGTACATCAGATTCCATACGGACGAAGTCACGGACAAGGCTAGTTCAATATATGAATAGAGTTGTACTTAGTATAGGCTTAATGTGTTGTAACTCATTATGTTGTGGTTATTATAAAGGCCATTTATAAAGAATACAATAGCAGTTTTTTATGTCTGTTTGTTTGTTCAGATTTAATTCAAAAACTACTTGAATGATTGTTGATTGAAAGATTGGAGGCAGAGTGTTTGTTATTTTACAGTTTGTATTTATAATTAACTTTTGCTGTGTGTATACATTAATATTACTATCTTTATCATTGTTATATATTTGTACGTATGTATGTAAGTTATTATGTAAATATATACATGTATAGATTTTTATATAATTTTAGAATGTTTGTTTTTCACTAACTTTGAAACGCTACTAAAACATAACATTAATATTGCCAGACATTTTTGTTATTAACAATAATGTGCTCGATGCTATAAAATAGTAAATAATAAAAAAAAAATAGTAAGTAAAATAAAATAAGTATGTTCAAACCATGTTAAGATAACTGTAATTTTAAAATTATTTTATTTTGACATAAAAGAGGGTACATTAAAAATAATATGTATAGGATAACTTAGCTATACCTATAGTTTAGCGCAACACTGGCTGTATGATAAAGATAGCGATAATTGTGGAAGCATCTGTTATAGACGCATGTATTCAAGATGGTGTCAGTCCTAAGTCATATATCTACGTTTATCGTTGCTTTTCATTGTTTACGGTGAAATCATAATAGTTAATAAAATGAAATATGTTCTTTGCAATAGAAAAAATAAAATGGTTTGAAATGTATTATTTTATTTATAAAGAATATCATAGGGTACATTATTTTTAAGTTTTATAGATATATATATAGAAGATAAAAAAAAAAAAACAAAAGAATAAAAAAAGGTGTGTGTGTGTGTGTGATTCACACATGATAGAAGTGAAACTTCAGTAAATAGACAAAAGAATGAGATGAATATATATAACAAGGGTAGAATAATTACAACGTTTATTTGTTTAAAAATGAATTAATTATTTTTTTATTAATTAATTCAAAAATATATTTCAAAGCGCAAAAAAACATATATATATCTTTTTCGAAAATTAAAAGCGTTAATATATTCGAAAAAGACGTGTGTTAGATAATCTGGACGTGTTGAATATCGGCCCATTAGCTCAGTTGGTCCATTAGCTTAGTTGGTTTGAGCATCGTGCTAACAACGCGAAGGTCGCGGGATCGATCCCCTCACGGGCCATGTAACTTTTTTCAATATATGTGTATAGTATTTTATTACTTAATATATAATTGATTTATATATAACTAGCTAACCCGCGCAACTTCGTCTGCGTAAAATCAGTTACTACCGGTTTCTATTGTATTTCCAAACTTGAAAAATCTTAAAAACCTATAACCCAATTGCAGCGACATCAACCGTTTTAAATTGTGAAACCAAACAGTTCAGCGACCCACTCAAACACATAATGTCTTCCCAGTACCCTCTGGATAGCTTCTGTGCCACTCACGACGGCGCCCCACTTACTATTCACATAGGCACAGCGGCAGCGACAACGCAATAATTTTACCAACTTATAGTTTTTATTTCGCATTATCTTCTGACCAACTTCATCAATTAACATGCTGGACAAAGGAAACTTTATCTCCATGAAACCTCCATTTATTTAGCTATTAGTTTTTATAAGTGGACTTTTTTGTAAAATCAAAGGTAATGAATATTTTTGCTACAAATTTTATTCCTTTGTTTCAAACCATTTAAGCGGCGCACGTCATATTATTGCATTTTTGCCGAATTTAATTACATTTGTTGTGAATGATTACTAAAAATATAAATATGTGCTAAAATAATAAGTAATCTTTAGCACTGAGAGATAATACACCTTTCCACTTTTTTCTACTTCTACCTTTCATCTTCAAAATCAGATCAGTAGGACCAAGGATTATTACCACAAAAACCCAAACTTTACCTGTCTTTATAATATTAGTATAGATTTAATATTGCAACTGCAAAGCCTAAACTAATTACTCTAATTGTAAATTTACAACCCTGCACCTGCAACGATTCCAATACTCATCAGTATTTGGAAAACAAACTTTATCAAATATCGAAACAACACATGTACTGACAAAACTCTATTAGATACTTTTGAGACTTATTTTCTATATCTCAATATAATATTGTGTAGGTTTATGTTTTCTAAAAAAATGTTCTGATCTTGATTCTGGAATCACTCATTGTTAAGCAACGCCGTAATAGGTATTTTTTTGAAAACAAACATTAGTTTACTTAATTTTTGTCTTCGTGGTCCATATTTTGTTACTGCTGGGTGTTAGGTTAGACGCCGGCAATATTTTTACAGAACAATCATTAGTCATTTTTGGTTCTAAATCAATTAAAAAAATAGATGCATAATATTTGACCTAATTATCTCGAGAAAAGCATAACTGATTTTCACTCAACATCAGATGATTTACACAAAAAACATGATGAATTATCGTTTCCAATGTGCGCCACCGTCCAGTCCGGCCCGCATCCTGCACCTTGACCCGCGTCCCGCTTTCCATTGTTCGACCGTGTGGCATTCCGACGATAAGCAGTTACGTAATGACTAACCTTCAAAAGATCCCATCTGTTCCAATGGTTCAATAACCTAGGTGTGATTTTTTACGTTTAAAAGTAACGTTCCCACACTTTTAAAAACATACTTTATCTAAGGTTATCTTTGTTGTATCTTAGTATTAGTTTTAATATTATTATTTTATACGTTAAATTTGACCATGAACCATTGAAGGGCGTTACCCTTTCAACAGTCATCTGACATATGTCAGAAATATGAATATGAGAAGTTGTATGTCAAAAATGTGCATTAGCTTATATTTTTAGCTAATTTGTCTGCAATAACACAAATAAAATGTCATCAAAATCCATCAAGAATTTCATATACGACAATTTTTTACTTTGGTCATTTACACTGGATTACCTACCCCTTGCGTTTTATGGGATAAAATTACTCTATATGATACTTTATAATATTAGTTATCACTGTGTCATGTTTTGTCAAAAATGATTCAGTACTTTCAGAGTGATATGCGGACACAAGAACAGACAGAAAGACAGACAAAAATTCTAAATAAGATATTTTTGGATCCTATATCGATAATAAAGCCCACCCCGGTTATAAATTTCGTAAAACATTTAATGTACAGTATTGATCTAGCCACCGATTTATTACATGTATAAAGATTTTAAATACTAAGTTGAGAATTGTTTTTCTCGTTAATCTCATTAAGAGTTGAGTATATATAGGAAAATTACCGCCAAATAGCATAATATAATAACATCCACACTACATACATTTATATCCAAAATATATACATTTCAATTATGTTCAAAAAAAGACTATTAGGCGCAACTTATTCCTCTTGTAATTTAGTAAAAAAGTTTTGTTCAATTAACATTTACACAGCATAACACTACAAAAAAAAACGTCAGAAAATACAAAAAAAATCCTAATCACCTAAAGATATAAAATATACTTTACGACCTATTCACAAACCTACCAAATATTCATTAAAAATTTCAATAAAATCGGTCTAGCCGTTTCGAAGGAGTTTGAACACAAACACCGTGACGCGTGATTTTTATATATTAGAATAAAGACATGAATGTGCATGAAATGCTTAATGTAACTAAAGCATTTAAGTTGATAATTATGACACTTTTGACTACCCTGGTGTTGTCAGTGTCTATGGGCAGTGGTGATCACTTATCATCGGGTGACCCACGTGTTCGTTTGCCTGCTATGACAAAAAATGATATAAAACCAAACGCTAATTTAAAAATTCTCTTATATAAATTTCTGAGCGCATACCCAATGTTTGTAGCTAATATCTACATGTACTAAAATTCAGTTATCACCATATAGTTACTCACCTAGCCCATGAGGAATTGCACAATAATCAGACACTATGATACTTTTCAGCGTAAACTCTATATTTCTAGCTACTCTATACTATACGAAAATTTCGTTATCATGACAAATATACGCATCTATCCTATGAGAAATAAAACTTTCATCCGATACTGTGAGACTAAACATCTGAACCCGAACCTGATGTTTGTAGCTACTATGAATACTAAAGTTCACTGATACAGCTACTCATCTGTTCCATAACATGAAACGTTGATCTGAATCTATGTCACTAGACCTCTGATTGCAAAGTTGATGTTTCTAGCTATTATCAATATTAAAATTATTTTATCACGAAATAGCTCTCTAGTTGCTATTTGAATTAAAATAAAATAACTGAATAGAATGTCCTGTGTGACATTGTGTTCTGTTGTTCAAATGCATATATTTACAGTAAACATCAGAAATTCAAAGACCTATGTACATTAAGCGAACACAGCTATATTTTACAAAATCAAGAATACACATGATCATTTGACACAGTTACAATTGATTATTTCACATTCCATTTATATATTTAGATAACTTAAACATCACTTATTATGCATGATTTAAATTTACAATTAATTTCTTCTACTTATGAAGACAATTTTATACCTAGTCGGTATATAAATTCTGTGAAAAACTTTTAGTGTAATTAATTATACACTTTTTGATAGTTATTTACAAATCATATACAAAATGAAAGGTAATAAAATGTACAATACAATTTTATTTATAACTAGCTGACCCGTGAAACTTCGTCTGCACCAAATCGCTTGTTACCCGTTTCAATTGTATTTTTAAACGCGAAACATCTTCAAAAACCTAAAACCCAATTGCAGCGATATCTACCGTTTCCAACTGTGAATCCAAACTATACTTGGTGACTTACATACACCCAGATGGTATTTGAGAAATCTTTTAAAATAAGCCTTGATCCCGTTTGCAGCATCACCTACCGGGTCCAATTAAGATAAAAACTAACCTACCTATTTTAGCGATAAATGTCTTCCCAGTACCCCTTGGGTTGCTCCTGTGCCCCATTCACCTCGGCGCACGTTCACTATTTGCGTAAAGCCAGGCAGCGACAACGCAATACTTTTGCTGGCTTATAGTTTATATTTCGCGTTATCGTCTGACTAATTTCATCAAATTACATACTGTAAAAACTAAACTTTATCTACATTCAATTTCCATTTTTGTTTTATAAGAATTTATAAAGTTTACTTGAAATCTGCATCCAAATTTAACCTTGTCAAATTTATTTTGCATTTGTCATACAAACCATCTTTTTCGCTGGGATAATAAACTTAGATATATGCTGTCACGGACTTTTTTGTAAAAGTAATGAATATTATTACTATAAATTTTATTCTTTTATTTCAAACCGTTCAAGAAGCGCACGCAATATTATAGATTTTTTGCCGATTTCAATTACATTCCTGGTGATGAACTATTGAAGATATATATTTGCCAAAAAAACATGGTCAATTATAGCACTGAGGAATAATATATATTTCTAACAGTTAAAAAAATTATTCAAAATGGGATAAGTAATTCCAGGGATTGGAAACACCTCAACTAATTACTTTAATCGTAGATTCACAGACCTGAATCCAACTACTAAAAGTCTCAACAATATTTTGAAAACTAATTTTAATATATGAGCCGTTTATTTTGAAAGTCACCTAACTCCGTTTTTCAATTTTTTGCCGGTTACCGTAGTTACATGTAACTTCATGTTATTTATCAGTGAAGCATTTCAAATTGCTTATATTCAGAGCAAAAACGATAAGAAAATAAATAAAACGATAAACGATTTTTACACATAAGTTTTCAGAATGAATTAAATACAGTTATTTAGCCGTGTAGTTTGAAAGTGGCCCAACTCCATTTATAGTTGCATCAAGATATTTTTGAGAAGTTTTGGGGTTTGGCAGATTTGAACAAACAAAATGTATTACTTCACGAAGCTGTCGAGCGCAAAATTGTGGAACGAAGACGTCCAACAAACGGTTCACCAAGAAATTTTAGTTTTAGATATTTGTTACGTTCTGAAAACGTTACGTTCCCGTCTGTAAAAAAAACTTTTTGGATACTTTTAAAGTAAGCGAATTACTATAAATTTTATTCTTTTATTTCAAACCGTTCAAGAAGCGCACGCAATATTATAGATTTTTTGCCGATTTCAATTACATTCCTGGTGATGAACTATTGAAGATATATATTTGCCAAAAAAACATGGTCAATTATAGCACTGAGGAATAATATATATTTCTAACAGTTAAAAAAATTATTCAAAATGGGATAAGTAATTCCAGGGATTGGAAACACCTCAACTAATTACTTTAATCGTAGATTCACAGACCTGAATCCAACTACTAAAAGTCTCAACAATATTTTGAAAACTAATTTTAATATATGAGCCGTTTATTTTGAAAGTCACCTAACTCCGTTTTTCAATTTTTTGCCGGTTACCGTAGTTACATGTAACTTCATGTTATTTATCAGTGAAGCATTTCAAATTGCTTATATTCAGAGCAAAAACGATAAGAAAATAAATAAAACGATAAACGATTTTTACACATAAGTTTTCAGAATGAATTAAATACAGTTATTTAGCCGTGTAGTTTGAAAGTGGCCCAACTCCATTTATAGTTGCATCAAGATATTTTTGAGAAGTTTTGGGGTTTGGCAGATTTGAACAAACAAAATGTATTACTTCACGAAGCTGTCGAGCGCAAAATTGTGGAACGAAGACGTCCAACAAACGGTTCACCAAGAAATTTTAGTTTTAGATATTTGTTACGTTCTGAAAACGTTACGTTCCCGTCTGTAAAAAAAACTTTTTGGATACTTTTAAAGTAAGCGAATGGCGCTTAAAACGAGTACTAAACTCTGCAAATGTGGGCAATGATATGCGTGGGAGGATGGCTGGATCATCAAGACAGCCCGAAGAAGCGAAAAAGCACGTTCAAAACCATATTAAAAGTTTCCCTAATTTTTAATCCCATTATACCAAAATCAAATCAAAATCAAAATATCCTTTATTCAATTTAGGCCCTGAGAAGGCGCTTATGAACGTTAAAGCTACCACCGGTTCGGAAAACAGCCCAGTCATCGAGAAGAACCGGCAAGAAACTCGATCTGGTTTATCTTTTCATGTCATATATTTTTACAGGTACATAAATATTTACATTCGTTATTAGTGGATGCACAGAGAGGTGCGTCATTTCCAGACGTCACAATCGTTAACACATTGATCCACTCTATAATAGCCATTAGATATTAAAACCCGCTTGACATGGTTCTTGAACTCACTATCAGGCAAATCGTTAATGTGTTTTGGGACTTTGTTAACCTAAACGTTAGGTTTATTCTACTACTTCCTAGTTACTACTTACTACTTACTTACTAGTACTATTTCCTAAAAAAAACTATTTTTGTACTTATTCAGCAGATCTCATAATCCTAATAGAAGATATCTACATCAAGATCTAACTATAAGGAAAATGTTTTAATTTATATTTTTTTTCAATTTGAAACATCTTAAATTATGTTGAATGGACTTGAACACCTTCAAATTTTATAATAGATCTGGCTGTTGATTTTGAAAGTCGCTCAACTCAATTCTTGATAAGAAAACGCACGTTACTTACTTAATAATTGACACTATTTTAACAGGAACTTTAAATTTAACATCCTTAGATACGCTTAAGCAGTATGACTCATTAGTATCTTATACGTATATTTTTAAATTAATTGAAACGCAAAACTTTCAATATCTCGATTTGAAGTAAATGGAGTTAGGCCACTTTCAAAATAAGCGGCTCAAATATCGAAACGACACACGTACTGACAGAACTCTGATTGGAAATCTTCTACAATGCAATGTAATTATTATCTAAATTTATGTTTTCGGAAAAAATCTTGTTACCTTAGTTTAGTAACATTACCTCTTATTACATTTTTGAAATAAAACAAACATAACTTGACTTAACTTATGGCATTGTGCACCATACATATTATTTTATTACTATAATTATGTCAAGAACGTGAAATATTTAGATGAGAAGTTGTATGTCAGAAATGTTTATCTCAAAATTTAAAGTCTATAAATATATAGCTTTTAAATACATATAATACATAAGGATTTTTTTATACAAGAAAATAAATGTAACAACATATAAGTTGCAGTATCGTTTACACATATTTTTCAACTTCGTCGACATGGAATCGTTGAAGTAAACTTTCTTTAGAATCGTTATGGTTTGAAAAGAAAATGCTTCACGGGAGATAAACACATACATCAATAGAATTTGGCCGACTGGTTTTATACTTCTAATTCAACTAATTGATAATTAGACATAGAAACGTCATGTTGCCCTAGCTCAATTTACAACGTTCTCTATATGTACATTATACGGGGCGTCGGTTCGGAACCCAACGGTCGTTTTTTTGCTAATTGTGTTTTTAAGAAACATGGGGTGATGAAATGTAGCTTAATTTTTTAGCTAATCTCTATGCTATATATAGCACAAAGAAAATTTACCAGAATCCGTCAAGAATTTCATCAACAACAAATATTTGACTTTCGTCCGTTATCCTGGAGAACTCTTTACCGTTTATGGGGCAAAAAGTATCCTAGATACTAACTTTATAATATTAGTTAAGTTTCAAGTTTCCTCAAAACTAATTCAGTACTTTTAAAGTGATATGTGTTCACAGGGACAGACAAAAGACAGACAGATAAAATTTAATTAAATTAGTTTTGGCTTCTATATCGATAACAAAGTCTACCCCGATTATAATTTTCAAAAAATATTTAATGTACTGATTTGGCCTTGTTACAGTTTTATTATTATAATAATAAATATATATCTAATTCTATACACCGATTTGAAAAATTCTTTCGGTGTTAGATAGCTCATTTATCGTGGAAAGCTATAGGCTATATATCATCACGCTAAGACTAATAGGAGTTGAGCCCCAATGAACGTAACGTGGTAACGTGATAAGTTTCTATCGCAAACATTTTGTAACTTTATTTTGTGTTCCTAATAAAAACGTTTACTCTATGTTAGTTTTGTTTCCAATTTTTGATTTGTAATATATTACGTATTATAAAAATAAAGTGTGTGTATGTAACAATAAAATAACAACTTTTTGTTAAATGGATATGGATATATTTTTTAATTTTCACGGTATGTCTATCTGTTTGTTTATTCCCGGTAATCTCCGAAACGGCTAGACCTATTTTCCCATGACTTTCATTAGCAGATAACTGACCTTCTAATGAGTAACTTAGACTATTTTATTTTGTTACCCGCGACTTCGTTCGCAGTGCTATATCCAAAACGTTTGGACCGGTTTTTACGGGGCTTTCACTGGTAGATAGCTGATCTCAATCCATAAGAAGTAATTTAGGTTTTTTTTAGAATAGCTGTTACCCGCGCCATTGTACACAGTGGAATACCCGAAATGCTTTGACTGATTTTCACGGGACTTACAATAGCAACTGACCATAAGGAGTAATTTAAACTATTTTATATTGTTACCCAAGACTTCATCCTATCGTGCTATCTCCAAATCGGTTGAACTTTTACGGGGAGAATGATAACTAATGAACTATTTTATTTTAAGCAGGCTTGGCAGACGTACAGCCCTAATAATAAAAAGAAAACTTTGACAAATTATACCTATTCCTTCCCCATGAATCATTGAAAACGGAATGAAAATCTGTTCTGTAGTTTTTGAGTTTATCGCGAAGAAACAGACAGATAGAGGTGGCAGAGGACTTTGTTTGAAACTATGTACTGATGAACTGTTACCCGTGCATTCGTCCTTATGAAATTGATCGAAAATATGTTGCTTACTGTTAACATGCGCGTGCGACGTGCGCTCTAATGGATATAGAATAATAAATATAATTGAAAGTCATATGTTGGTATGTAATTTAAACTATATTATCTTTTTGGTCAATTTGGCGGCCGTTTTCTATTTATTTACCGTGTTTGCTTACTTACCCAGTGATTATAGCAACGTATAAGAATAACTTAATTATATCGACAATATGGACATATTATATTTATATAATAAAAGATTTAAAACATATTGTTCGATAATGTACAGCTTAAATTTATTTATATTTTCATTATTTTCTTGTACAGTGTAAGTGAGCACTGAGGGTGGTATATATGTAGTAGGTTAAATTTCCAGCTATGTCGCTGACAGTAAATCCCATCCCATTAGACACACTGTTAGTATTCACATATCTAATGTACACGTTCATTGTTACAGTAGATGGCGTGTGTCGTACCTACAAATGTTTTTGAAAGAGCATTTCTGTAATGTACACGCCTACTCACAATTTTACATTTAATTTAAATTAATATTAATCGAAGAAATGCTTTATAATTTTCTTGAACAGGTTTTATCATGAACGCAATATTTTAGCAATGATGCGTGTTCATACAAACAAACAGACACACATTTATAAAATTCATTTAAATGTGTTTTATTACTTATTCCTAGACACCTACAACATTTTTTTTACAAGAATTTAAAAAGTACAGACAGTTTAGACTTATATTCTTATTATACAGCGCGACTGGTTAGTCGCTAGAAATATGTTTACAGGATAATCACTAGTCGATTCTCGTTCTAAATTAATTTAAAAAATAGGTGCTAATATTTTACCTAATTATCTCGAAAAACGCAAAACTGATATACACTCAACATCAGCTGATTTACGCAAAAATGAACTGGTGTAATAATAAAGCAATAAATCACACCGTGCCATGCAGTCCCGCCCGCGTCCCCACCTCGATCCGCGCCCCGCTTCCCTTTGTTCGACCTTTCGGCGTTCCGACGATAAGCAGTTACGTAATGATTAACCTTGAAAGCTCCCCTTTAATGTTGTTTATTGAAGGTAGGTGTAATTTTTTTACATTTACGTACAGCACTGGTCCCATACTTTTAAAAGTTTTAGGACAAACTTTAACTAGGGTTCTTTTTGTTGTTTATTAGTATATGTTTTGATATTGTCATATTATATGTTAAACTAGCGGGCTCGGCAGACGTTCTCCCGCCTTGATTATAAATAAATCCTTGACAACTATATACCAAAACGTTCCTCATGAATCACTTTATTCATTGGTGAAAGCCGCATGAATATCCGTTAAGTAGTTTTTGAACTTATCGCGAACAGACAGACAGACAGACGCGGTAGGGTACTTTGTTTTATACTATGTAATGATGTGATCATGAACTAGCGCAGGATTAAAGGATGGTGACCCTTTAAACATCCTTCAATCGTGTGGTAATACTATAGATACAGATATTAGTTGGAAAATTAAGCATATAAGGTGTCTCGGTATTGTTAGTCACATAAAGATGTGTTTCAAAGACATGTATTTGTAGTTTGATTACGTATTGACACAGATTGCAATGTCACAACACTGTACATAATTGAACAGATCGCGCTGTTAGTGTATTTCATACTACCCATTGTTATGTAATTTTAAAAAAAAGATTGTGAATAGAATTATTTTACGTTCGACTTAAATTTTTTTTTTTACTATCTGTTAATTTTTATATTAGTAATTTAGTTAAAAATCTGCAGGGTTTTGTTTGTTTCAAACAAATTAACATATTTTTGCTATTTTTACAATTAAAAAAAATGTTATTATTGAGCGAAGAGAACTTCACTTGATAAATTTGAGTGATAATGTCGGGTTTTAGCGTTACTCAGATGTCTAAAGCTATCACTTTAATTTGAAAATGGATACACTTACAATAATGGCTCAAACATTATGAATGTTCAAATCTATTATTTTTCGAAATGTTAAACAGCAGGCTACAGACTATATAAGACGTAAAATTAAAAGAAAAAAGTTTAATTTAATTAATTGATTCCGTTCAACGAATTTTAAACCTTACATTGTACTAATATATCTGTTTTCGTATTAATCTGTCCATTTTTTTTCGTTCCTCTAAATATTTCCGTAAGAGTAGTTGATAGTAGTTTTTATATTTCTGTTGTAAGAAACATAACATATCAATAAATGTAATTAATTACGTAACTATGTTAATCCAACACGCGTCTAATGTCTATATTTTTATCGATTCCTCTATCTCCTGTATGTTTATGTTGTGTATGTCTGTGTGTTTATGTATATAGTAGAAATTCATAATGTACAGTGGATCACTTCGCAAATCTCCTTGTTTGTGGCGTGTGTTAAGTCGAGTCATGCATGTCAACAGCCAGCGATAACCTTTACCCACCGTGTTTATATTACGGGTATCATTGTATTCATGTGATATGTTTGCTTTGTGACGCTCCGGGTCATTGCAATTGGGGGAACCTTGTCACAGTAAAATTTCGTATAAGAGTCCCGGGTACTACCGTTTTTCTTTACTATTCATATATTTACCAAATAACTGTAAAACGTATTTATACATTATATATATAGTTCATATAGTATCTATATAATTCTTGATACATTTAACACGTTTCATGCCAAGCCATTTTTGCCATATCCTTCAAGCCATTTGATATTTTGACAAAAATACATAATTATATTATCTTTTTTATAATGCTAAGCCGAGCGCTTAAGATCAGAATATTGATCGCTTCTCTGGCAAAGTATTAGATGTAGACTTATTATTACATCGAGAGAGACTAGATATATTATGTTTCACTGAAACTTGGCTTAAATCGGATAAAATGTTAGTTGGTGTACCTTTTTTTACTATAGCCAGTGTGTTTGATCGGACAATCACTGCCGGTGGTGGTACACACGTCACAAACTCACAACGTCACAAACTCAAACTTCACAAACTTTACCTCTTTATAATAGTATAGTATAGATAATTTAAAATTCAAAAACCGGAAAGATATATGTACTCTCTCAACTGACCGTATTTGTGAAGTAACCTTTGCAGAAATGGAGGAAATTTTAATAAGAATATCCAAAACGAGTCTTAGTTCGTGGTGACTTTAACATATATTATTATTAGATATTTTGAGTATATTGCCAAAGGTCACTATGCTCACATCATTATTTAGGTCATTTAACCTGGACCCTCTCTTTAATGAGCCAACTAGAATTACTTATCAGACTGCATCTAGCACAGAAAACATTTTCACTGACTTCGAAATCATTAGGGATACGGTCTGCTTATAAAGGACTAAGTGATAAAATAAACTATAATAAACCCAGCGCTGAGTGTAAGAAAACAGCTAGACTAATATACAAAACTAGATTAGATCGTTTAAATCACGATATTGTACAAATATTTTTAGTAATCAAGATCCAAATGAGGATTATGATAGCTTGCTTAATAATATAATTGCTTGTAAATCATAAGGACTTAATTTAATAAACACTGCCCAAGAAAAGTTATTAATGTAAAAAATAAAAATTGAATTTTTAGCTAATGGGCCACCATAGGAATTAAACAAGTAGAGATCGACTATATGATTTGTAGCTGTAGCTGTAGCTTGTAGCTGCCAAAACAATTTTTTTAGGAAATGAGGTTCTTGAGTTTAGGAATAAGAGCGAGACTGTCTGGCGTATTATAAATAAAGAATTAGGAAAAAATTATCTGGATGTCGACGGAGTACTAATTTCAAACAGTTCAGAGGTAGTGTGTTTTCCAAGATTACTTCACAAATATACCTTTACAGGTAACAAAACTATTAATTCATCAGTCCATGGTGCCGTATCATTTTTAAAAGTCTGAGTGCACCTATAAAGTCAAAATTTAATTTCACATCTATTAGTGCCGGCGACTTAATAAGAACTTTTAAACTATTAAGTTTGAAACATACTGAAGACATATGAAGAATGTTGGTAATGGTAGTTCAGTCCAGTTCTTAATTATCAATATTTCACTATATTTAGCTAACATATTTAATCAGTGTATAGCACAAGGAACCTTCCCCAATGTAATGAAAATAAGTATAGTTCCTTAATTTAAATCAGGCTGCAGCAATAGTTTTGGAAATTATAGACCAATTTCTGTACATCCGTCGTTAAGTAAAAATTTTGAGAAGATTATGCTTAAGCATTTGGTAGGATATTTTAAAGCGCAAGAGATTCTGGATGGTCGACAGTTTGGTTTTACAAAATCAAAGTCAGTTACTGACGCTGGTGCAACGCTTTTAAGTCGTTGTAATTGATGTGTTTTGTGATCTAAGGCCTTTGACTGCGTTGACCATAGAACCATTATTCTGAAATTAAAACATTAAGATCTTTGTGAAGTCTGTCTCGGCCTTCTGGTCTCCTATCTATACTAATATATAAAGCTGAAGAGTTTGTTTGTTTGGTTGAACGCTATGATCTCAGGCATCACAGGTTCGATTTGAAAAATTATTTCGGTGTTAGATAGCTCATTTATCGAGGAAGGCTATAGGCTATATATCATCACGCTAACACCAATAGAAGCAGAGCACCAATGAAGAATGTTTCAAAATCGGGCACTTTTTTTGCTTTTGAGCGATTACGTTATTATTATATACGTTGCCATGGTAACGTGGAAAGTAGTAGTAATAATATTCGTCCAATAGGACAGGCGAAGAAATTAATCCATACTGCCAATTCTGAAGTTATGTGGTAAGTATCAAAGCTAACATATTCAAAGTTTATTTTATTTTCTTATTCAAATAGTTCATAGGCGAAGGAATTAATCCATACTGCCAATTCTGAAATT
>MU158962.1:274333-297781 GCA_015888305.1 Antheraea pernyi
TATATATATATACAATTTTACAAAGAAATGTTAGAATGGTAATTATAACTATATTATTATTATTATATTATATTAGCTAGCCGAATTACTAGCAAAATTATAATTACATGAGCATTAGTGACTGCTGTAGTTAATAACTGTGTTACAGCCACCAACACTCACCGCCGGACAACACTAAGCTTTTTGTTTGAAAAAGTTAACACATAAATCGTAATATGCAACAATGTAAAAATAGCTTATCTAATAATGAAATGCTGCTAAGCAAGCGTGAGTTAATGTCATGTTGAGTGATATGCATGTATAGAATTTAAGTGTGGTTTGATAATATTATATTTTAGCAAGAAACAATTGCAAGTAAACTAATTATGTAAATGATAGTAGTTCTTCGGCTTCTTCATGCGTTAGACCCAAAAGCCAACTAAACATTTTTTTTTTACATTTAATTTTGATAAGTGGATAAATATTGAGTGTTTTGTTGATTTTATTATATAGCATAGGACTTAAATAATGATAATGGCGACCAGCAAGTTCTGTTCTTCGGGGCTCACTAGGACATACTTGATCATATCTACGCTTTGTGCAAATGAAATTATGATCATAGATCATCTGAGCATGCTTCCTAAGTGTAACATGAAGAATAAATAGTTTACGAACAGATAGAACTTTGCAACTTGAATAAAGTTCCTGAGTAGGAAAAAGAATAGGTTTTGAAGTCATAACTTTTAGTAATGCTCTCTGTGCTCTTTCAATTTTAATAAGATAAGTTTTACAAGATCCACCCCAGATTGTGATGCAATATATCAAAATAGATTGACCAAGGGCAAAATATACAGTTCGTAGCGTTGAGAAGTCAAGACTTGAACGTAGGTTTTTAAAAACATATATCAATTTTCTTACTCGTGAGACTACATTATTAATTTGATCATGCCAGGAAAGAACACTATCAATAAAAACACCTAGGTACTTTACAGAGTTGGTACGAGTTAAATACTGACAGCTACAATGTTGATTTATGTAAAGACCACATGCATGCGCCTGAATAGTAAAATCATTGCTAGGCAATAACGAGGTTTTAAATCCGAAGGTAACAAATTTAGATTTCACAATATTTAACGTGAGTAGATTGGTAGATAACCAATTCATTACTATAGACAAAGCAGTTTCAGCATGAGTTTGGATTTCCATCCAATTTTTACCGTAAATAACCATAGCAGTATCATCAGCATATGCAATGATTTTACAATGAGGCAGATCTAATTTGCATAGGTCATTTACATAAACAAGAAAAAGTGTCGGACCCAGAACACTGCCTTGAGGGACACCGTAGGTGAGAAATTCATCATCGCTAGTGATATTATCAATTTTAGTACGTTGACTTCGTCCACTAAGATAATCCTGAAAAATCTGTAGTGTAATACCCCTGACGCCAATATATTCCAATTTAGTTAACAAGATAGGAACAGAAACAGTGTCAAAAGCTTTGGATATATCCAGAAATATACCCATAGATTTTAGTTTACAGTCGAGGTTTTGTACAATAAGTTTTGTTAAGTCTATAACGGCATCCTCAGTACTTTTACCTTGCATAAAGCCAAATTGGTTGCTCGCTATGATATCGTTAGTGGAAAGAAAGTGTAACAACCTTTTATTCAAATTTTTTTCCAATATCTTAGAAAATGTAGAGAGAACAGCTATTGGTCTATAATTGTTGGTATTTTTACGGTCTCCACTCTTATATATTGGATGTACAAGAGCCTTTTTAAAGACGTTCAAAATTCACCGTAGATTGTGTATCATCAGCTTCCACAATCGCCTTTAATTCGTCATTGTCGACCAATGTCTTTGGACGACTGCGAGGTTCATTTTTCAGGTCGAAATTCCCAGAACGGAAGCGGAACGGAACAGGTGGTGCGTTGGTTTGTTGTGTTAGCTCCGTAAATGTCGTTGATGTTGCGTGCCGCTTGTGCCGCGTTGATGCCACGACGGTGCTCATATTCCATAATTACTCGAATTTTTAACGTATCCATGATGACAAAAAAGATTGAAATGCGATGAAAATGTAACACTAATTAATAAACAAAGGACTACTTTTGGAAAAAGAATTCCATGTTTTTAAAATAAAATTAATGTGAAATTTGAATTCTTAGCCAAACAAAAATTATTTTGATTTGAAATGGCCGGTACTGCAGGACGTCAATTTCATAGGCAAAGGCCTATTATTTTGCGGCCCCCCAATGTATTTAGTCATTTTGGTTGAGTCCCATCTAGTTTGGACAGCCCTGATCTAGACTATGATCCAGTTACCACAATACTACTCCTCATGAGAATGTTGAAAATTATACCTTGAACGGGCACTAAGGCACTCAAGGGGCACGCAAGACGATACTCACCTAGCGTCAAATCGCGGCAGGTTCATAACAATCAGATCATCTACAACAGAGTGTCAGTCGTGAGTCTTCGAGTACCTTCAAGAGTCTTCGGGAAGTTCTTCAAGTATTCATCGTGATTCATCTTGTTCATCGTGTCGACCCGCTCTTCGAGTCATCGTGCTTCGTCGAGCCGTCGCTACGCATGGAGGCGCTGCCCCTCTACAGGCACAATCATCGCGTTCGGTCTGATCACGCTGCTACTGCCTAGTTTCTGCAACCTGTACCAGTGTACAGTGACCGCTGTATCGCGAGTGTATAGTTCTAAGTACGATTGTCAGTGTAATTGTGTGTATAAAATAAATTCCCCAAAAGTAAGTTACTGGTACCGCGAAAGACGATCGTACAGTTTGGTGTTGCCCGCCAGCATCCGGATCCTTTCCCCTATTCTCCTACCCTTCCCCTCTCCCTACTCTCCTTCCCCTCCTACCTAGCACCCTGGTTGTGGGGGCCCCGGGGGTCCCGTCCCTTTTAATTGTAATAATTTTTATAAAAGTCGTTTAAAGTGCGCAATAATTCCACGGTTATCAGTTGTCGTGTCTATGTGCGTGAGCTTTACGTGTCTAGTAGGACGCGATGCCAAAATTGAACCGCGAAAAATTGAGAATATAAAATTAAAGTTAATAAAAAGTAAAAAAACCTTATAATATAATAAAAATAAATAACACACCGTTTATTTAATGGAACCAAACATTATAATTTAATTCTTTAGTAAAAGAGTACTTTTTACTTTACTTCGAGTACTTTTTAGTTATTATGATAATCACAAGTTAAACAATACATTTCTACATGTTCACAAAAATCAACAAACACTTGTATGTATTCTAATATCATTTATTCCATGTCTTTTATTTTCAATTACTTATTATTCCATTATTGTTCTTTTTATTTTTGTATGTTGTGCTACAAATAAAATCCCATGTGTGCTGTGATACCGATTACCTAATCCTTGTTTTTATTTATTTATCAAAATTATACATAGAACTTCCATTACAAGTTTAAACTCAAAATCAACGTCAATTTTACAGCCACTGATTGACTACACTATAAAGACATTAATGTACATATATTATAAATATGGCTATTCTATTTATTCGTCTTGAAATTAAAAACGATTTACAATTTTTGTTATTTATTTATTTATCTGGCTCAACAACAGAAAACAAATTAAATTTGTCTGGCAATTAATGTTGGGCACAATTTTTTTTTTATTATAGAAAAAAATTAAATGAATTGCGAAAGTTGCTAGAAACCCAATTATTGAGTATATTATCAAAGTCAATGTCAATGTCAAAAATTGTTATGCGTATAAAAATATTATTAGGACCATTGACCATAATGCCCATATTTCCATAAAATATATCTTTTGGGTTATTATTGTGTGCTCTGCACATTCTGTACAGTGAATGATAATAGTAAGAGCTATTATTTGAATTCGCAGGCGCAGTACTACGGTCCGATATCGATCGGTTCGCCGCCGCAGACCTTCAAGGTGGTGTTCGACACGGGCTCCTCCAACCTTTGGATTCCCTCCAAGAAATGCCACTACACGAACATCGCTTGCCGTTAGTTACAACATTATATTTTATCAGTAGCATTCAATAAAACTTGCTTATAACATTGTCACATTTATTCAATGTTATTTTATTATTCTACACAGTTATATTTTACTGTACATTCCATACTCGGAATACCTTTTTCATAGGTTTAAATTCTTTTCTAAAGAATTCTTCAACCTGTATAATTTATTGTGCCATTTTTACTTCGTTATCTTAAGATTGTTATCTACCAGATACTTTTCAATGTCGAAGGTATATTGAAGTCACTAAAGGCAAAAAGCCTGGTGAATCTGAAGGATGCTTAGGTAGCTTAAAGCTTGCATTTCGGATTGTAGTCATCTCAACAGCAGACATAGACGAAACATTATTATCTTAATAAAACAAGACAATTATTACGAGTTTAATTCGCCGTTTTCGTTGTGCAATTTTTTTTAAATTTTTATAATAATATAAATAGCATATAATCATAGTTCTATGATCTCGGTATACAATAATATCATAGCTTTTGATTATCCTAGAAATAATAGCGCTTCATTGGACAGTTGAAATCAATCGCTTTTAAATCGATGTCGTACATTTTATAAAGTGATACAATAAGCGAAGGGATTCTTGTTTTGTGTTTAGAGAGCACATTGGTTTTGTCCTCTTTCCGTCTTCATGTAAATATGTTGTGTACTTTCCTTTATTATATAAAACTCTTCGTTTTTCCAGTAATCAAATGTATCAGGATACGATGCTCTATTAACATAATTACTTATATTTTTTTAAAGCATATCTTGTGAACACGCGGTGCTGCCATTTAGAGTAAATTTCCTTTCACGTTTAAATTTGTTGTATCGACATGACGTGACTATGGAATACGCCGTAGCATTCACTCCTAATGAATCTCGTAAATGTTGATTGATTTGTCTGAATTCATAGTTAATAGTACTACAAGCTGTTATAAGAATTAACAACAATTTTAATAGCATACCTCATAATGTTATTAAATGAATTGTTATTTAATGGATATGAAGCAATAACGTTGCATGTGGCGTGTGCGTCGCACGACAGTGTTGCACAACAAGTACGACAGCAGCAAGTCGAAGAGCTACCGCGCGAACGGGACCGCGTTCGCGATCCAGTACGGGTCCGGCTCCCTCTCCGGCTTCCTCTCCACCGACGCCGTGAGCGTGGGCGGGCTGCGGGTGCACGACCAGACCTTCGCCGAAGCCATGTCCGAGCCCGGACTCGCCTTCGTCGCAGCCAAGTTCGACGGCATCCTCGGCATGGGCTTCAGCAGGTACGCTCAGTGCTCAATGCTCAGTGCCCAGCGCTCAATGCTCACTGCCCCACGCTCAATGCTCGATCGTGTGTTCACAGTATCTCGGTTGACGGCGTTACGCCCGTCTTCGACAACATGGTGGCGCAGAAACTCGTGCAGCCCGTCTTTTCCTTCTACCTGAACAGGTAAAACACGTCACATCCATTCTTATATATGTATGAGCATATTCTATGATTTGACCTGATGTTAACTGATTAAGATTATACACAGTAAATTACGAAACAAATAAGTATATGTATGCCTTCACTGTAAACAGAAGTCGTCATAACTAGATTCAGCTACTAACAGTTCTTTAAACATTAAAAAAATAGTTTTCTATTCCGTTCCATTTCCATTGTCAATATAATATCATTATGATATCTTTATAAAAAACTTAAATTAGTTTTAGCAAGTAGACTTGAATGTAGCTACGTGGTTTTGGATACCATCACAATGCCCGCTCCTATACTTTGAAGGTAAAGATAAGAGAACGTTGGACATACTTATTCTCAAGGTATATTCAAAGTGTCTCCTATTTATATTAACAAACAATAAACCAAAGCTTTCAATAATTTTTCCTTTCACATTTGACAATAACAAAATTACAACACGCTAAACAATCCTAACATTTATAATTTTCAATTAATAAAGTCCAGTTTTGGTAGAAGAAGCAAATCTACTTATTGATTTTATAAATAATGCAACATCAATATGTTAATTTATTTAACGTACATGGAATATAATACGTACGTATATCGCAAATTATACATTGATAGGAATTAATTAAATAATAATATCTTTATGTAAAGGTTACTTTTCATTTAAATCCTTATTCAATATATATTAGGTCTTTACCTATGAAATAACTGATTTCTTTAAGAAGGGCATTAATAAACTGCCACTGCGTTGGCAAAGATGCATCGATTGCATGGGTGATTACTTCGATTAATACAAATAAAAAATACATGAAAAAAATTCATTAAAATTATTTCATACAAAACGGCAATTTCATAGGTAAAGACCTAATATATATTGAATAAGGATTTAAATGAAAAGTAACCTTTACATAAAGATATTATTATTTAATTAATTCCTATCAATGTATAATTTGCGATATACGTACGTATTATATTCCATGTACGTTAAATAAATTAACATATTGATGTTGCATTATTTATAAAATCAATAAGAAGCTGTGATGAATCACACCGGCGCTAGACTACCAAACAGTGATCATCGCTTTTCTAGGGGTAAGTTTTCGTTTAGGGCATTGTTTAGGTGCTGAACCAGGATCCAACCAACTTGTTGAGCGCTTGCGGTTATCAAACAGAATCCATTTTTCATCGTAGGTAACAATGCGGTTCAAGATTCCTTCATTTGTGTGTCTGTCGAGCAGTGTAATCTCAACGCATACTTCGCGCTGGCGATCATGGAGTTCGTGGAGCACCCATTTGTCAAGCTTTTTTACCTTGCCAATCTGACGCAAATGGACCAATATTGTTTTGACGCTAACGTCGAAAGCTGCTGCTAATTCAGCCATAGATTGTGTATCATCAGCTTCCACAATCGCCTTTAATTCGTCATTGTTCAGAACGGAAGCGAGCAAACCAATAACAGGTGGTGCGTTGGTTTGTAGTGTTAGCTCCGTAAACGTCGTTGATGTTGCGTGCCGCTTGTGCCGCGTTGCTGCCACGACGGTACTCATCTACACTAATATTATAAAGAGGAAACGTTGTATTTTTGTATGTTTATAACGAATAGACTCAAAAACTACTAGACCGATTTCGATAATTCGTTCATCATTCATCAAAGCTACATTATCCCTGAATAACATAGGTTACATTTTTTACTAGAAAAAAATAGGGATCCCTACTAAAATTTCAATAATGTAATCCAAGGTATGAAAAATATTGCCATAGAATGACTTTCATCGCATGCGCTGCGGAAACTATGAATGATAGAACAAAAATATGTTGTACAATATTAAAGAACATATTAATATCTATAAAAACCTCGCGGTACCATATGTCCAGCTATTGTGATTATGTCACTATAACTACATTTCTGAAATAAATCTTAACAAAAACCAGACCATACCTAAAATACCATGTTATTCATGTTTTTATATTAATCCTTATCCAAATAAATATTATTAATAATAGTAATATTATTTAATTAAGACTGTTTCAGTACCTGTAGATAACTTTTTGAATTATTCCGATTGTAATAATTGCATTGCATTCAAAAGATATTACGAGTTTAAAATCATCAATCTAAACAAAATATGCTGTGGCTAAGAAAAGGTCACGGGGAGTTTTTCGAACTGACTACGCTATTGACTTTGCAGGGTCACAGCTTCACCGGACCACTAAGGCGAGCGCTTAAGGCACTCAGCAAGGGCGCACGACACACCTCGGCTTAGGTGTTACCTGAGAAACCCGAACTGACTAGCTAAGCTATTCATACATATATTCGTTTGTGAATCGTACAATAAAAATTGCATGATTCACAAACGCATACGTGTATATCGGAAATGGAACGAACTAAACTATTCGATTCAGTTCGATAAGGGAAAAAAACAAAACCCTTCCACCATGTGTATATATGTGCACGTGTGTGAGAGGTGATCTCATGAGTGAGTACAAGTGATGTAGGTGAGTCACTGTTTCGCGATAGTAACATCTCGGTGGCTCAATTCGGGGACGACCTCGGCTCGAGATATTACTGAAGAGCCGCGATGTGTGCAGGGACGAAAGAGGGGACCTTCCTTCGCGGTGGCACGAGGGAGGGTTACGCGTGCGTGGGCGCAAAAACGCATATCTAAAGATCGAATTTAAAAGTTGATTGAACGGCGTCGGTACCGGAATCCAAAAATAGAAATAACAAAATTATTATTATTCGGTCATTTTAGGGGAAGATGGACGTCAATCCACGGATTTACTCCATCTTATATGAATTATTTATTTTTGAACGGCAGTTTGCGCGAATCTTTGTAGGGTAGCCGCGATGACGGGAAACCTATCGAGAGCTGTAATGGCACCTAATTCAGAATTTTTCGATGTTGCGTCGAACGCCGAGATCTCAAAGTATTCGTGGAAAATCAGTAATTGACCCATATAGCCAATAATGGACATTGAAAAGAACAGCGCGGGGTCAGCCTGTGAAGGCTTAGCCGCCTGGGGACTCGGACAGGGTTGGGGCGCAGGCTTAGGAGCCCACGGAACCTGAGAGGCCCGTGCGGGGCGGGGGGACGCGCTATTCACGGGTACGGACGCTGCCGGTGCACGAGATGTGCTCGGCAGACTCGGGAAGGCCTCTCCGGATATGAGAGGCGGAGGTTGAGGGCGGTCGGAGGCGGCGGCCGTCCTAGACGGCAATACCTGCATAGGGTAGCGGGGCATCCGCGATAGTTCACGGTATGACCCACGCCGCGGCACAGAATGCAACTCGGAGGGTCGGAGGAGGTTGACGAGCGAGACCACTCCTTAGTGGAGTGGTCGCCGAGGCACTTAACGCACCTAGGTCGCAGACGACAGTTTTGTGCGTACACCTGTTAGTTGTGACACTGCAAGGTTACGGACATTTTGCGCGGCGGCTCGACGATAACGCCGGAGAGGCCGCAGAGGGTCGAGATATCGCTTTCTTTTGATGGGTGCGATCGAGAATAAATAATACCATGTCTATGGGGCCTAGGTGTGCGGAGAGCGCATGCGATGTACCTCGCGAACAGGGAGCTTCTGTTCTTTGAGGTCGTCGGAGATGTGGGTCACGGGAGAGAGGCGCGCACATCTATAGCATAAGTAACCGCGCGGCTTATTCGCGCAATAAAATTTTAGCTCATAGTAATAGGTCAGCATTCAGTTACAATCCACAAATTGATTATTTTCATCAGAACAAAATCCAAATTGGGAACCAATAAGATTTGTAACTGTGAGTTAATTTGCCAGATACAGTAAAGAGTAGTTCCCGCTAAGCTATTATGAACCAAAACAGTTGAATTCACCGGGTAGTTTTTTTCATCTTATCATTTTGTTAGGTTAGCACAATCATCTACCCTCGAACAGAAGACA
Organism: Antheraea pernyi; assembly: GCA_015888305.1. Lineage (NCBI taxonomy): Eukaryota > Metazoa > Arthropoda > Insecta > Lepidoptera > Saturniidae > Antheraea > Antheraea pernyi. The sequence goes on from MU158962.1 coordinate 283,692, forward strand.
TTTGTTTCTGTAAGATTTTCGATTCTGGGTTGGATCGTGGCTACAAGACTTTCAAGATTGATCAGTTTTAGCCAATCCACATATGTTTAATTCAAATGTTTAAAACAATTGTTCACCCGTGTGAAGCCGGGACGGGCCGCTAGTATTCCATAATTACTCGAATTTTTAACGTATCCATGATGACAAAAAAGAATGAAATGTGATGAAAATGTAACACTAATCAACAAACAAATGACTACTTTTTGGGAAAAGAATTCCATATTTTAAAAATTAAATTAAATTGAAATAAGAATTCTTAGCCAAACAAAAAATATTTTGATTTGAAATGGCCAGTACTGCATAACGGCAATTTCATAGGTACAGACCTATTATCTATTTGTTTGCAATATATTTCACGAATTGCAGAAAATAATCGATTTAATCTCTTGTTTTGAATTGTCCATTTGTTATTAGAATAATATTGGGAACAGATGCGATAGGTATAAGCTAAGGAATATTTATTATTTTATAAGTTAAAACATTCCGTGCCAAGTCATTTTTGCATGATATGTCCTTCAGTCCATTTGATGTTTGGACAAAAAAAGGTGTTTTTTTTTCGGACTGTCGACGCTTTTGGGCGATGGTCTTTCACAGGTTCACCGGATTAGATGCATATTAGCATAGAATATAATGTTAGAATATGATGCATACGTACTTGTGTGGGGCGCGCAGGGACCCGTCGGCGGGGGCGGGCGGCGAGCTGGTGCTGGGCGGCAGCGACCCCGCGCACTACGAGGGCGCGCTCACCTACGTGCCGGTGCAGCGCGCCGCCTACTGGCAGTTCCGCATGGACTCGCTGCTGCTCAACGGCACCGCCTTCTGTGCGCAGGTACCCCCCCGCCCCGCCCCGCACGCAACTCGACCTACACTACATCACGTATACGCAGTCGGTTACACACTCATCATACACTCGGGTTTACTTGGAACGTGATTGAGAACATACGTGAGAACATGTATGCAAATTGTCACGATAATCAGATCACTAGTTAAGCCGTGAAAGCGTAACAAACGTATTCACATTTATAATATTAATAAACGTTGTTGGAATTTTTCTTTGTTTCACAATTTCAGAACAAATTAATTATTGAAACAATACTGTTATTCAATAACAACCTGGTATCTTATGCCCGCTTTCCGAGGAACTCTGATAAACTATCATCAATCTCATCTCAATAAAGATATCCATAAGATAAACTGTCAATGCGTTTCTGAGTACACAATGAGTTGTCAAATAACTATGAAACCTATAACTAGTTCTTTGATGTTCAATAGATGGTTCTTTTTAAGAAGAGCGTTTAAATTGGTTTTATTATTTTAATTCTTAACTTATAGTAGTAATATTGTTGCGGACGCGTAAATAGTCAATTAGAAAAAATAGTGTCCGCGAGGGTGGGAGCATTTTGTTTGTTGATCCCCGCCTGCCCAGTTCGCTCGCACACATCGCCGGCGCCGACCTCCGGCATCGAACCCGCACCAGCCGGTGAGTGATCACAACATTCGCTACTAGTTCTCGCTGACCTCGCATTTGATTCGCATCACAGGTGGTTTCCGATCGAAGGAAGCAACACCAAGTATTATGATAAAAAAATGCTTTAGAGATTAGTAGATGGTTTAATTTTATTTTATAATTATTTACTTATAATTTTAATTAGTCGGATACAAAACCTTTCAATTTGTTGTTCGTCAATGACATGTCAAGATATTAAAAACTATTTCAAATATAAAATAAAACTTATGGAATAGATAAATGCCCAGAGTGGCCAGTAAGTTTAACGGAGGTTTATCGTATGATTGTGTGTACAGAACCCCGATTTGACAAGTTATCGAACTGATAACGCTATTGAACAGATAAAAGTGACTCAGACACCGGGCATAAGACAACTTAATAAAGCAAAGTTTCACAGCAATCATGCGAATATAAATTCGCAGAACACGATTTAGGTATAAATACGTATTATATCTATATAACATCGAGACAACTTCAATCATGCCAATTTTAGGTTCTCATAATAATATGTTAAGTTTGTTCTGTATTAAACTTGATGACATTACGAGCAGGCTAGACCCTATCTACGGCTATATTCAGAGCGGCCAAGGAGATCGACGGGGTGTGTACGTTTCGTAATTTTTTTTTTGTATTATCAGCAAATTTTTTTGTTGATTGTTATCCACATACGTTTTGGTAATGTAAAATGAGTTTTTGTGATTTGTAATAGTTTGTTAGTGTATGTGTGCGTGTGTGCGTGCAGGGCTGCGAGGTGATAGCGGACACGGGCACCTCGCTGATCGGGGGTCCGGTCCAGGAGGTGCAGAAGCTGAACGAGATGCTCGGAGCCACTCCCATCTCCTCGGGCCAGTACATGGTGGACTGCGAGCTGCTGCCGCACATGCCATCTGTCACCTTCGTCATCGCCGGCACACACTTCACGCTGGATCCTGCCGACTACGTGCTACGCGTGAGTCCACACACCATTTCACATTGTTCACTTTTGTGAACATTGCCTTTCAACGCATTTTTAACACTACTATTACAACACTTTTATTACACTTTTCTTATTAGGTGTTAGAGCCACGCTGAAGCTATTACTAGTTTCAGTATGAATGTGTCGGCTCGCCCGCGGTACTACCACCCGACACACAGAAACACCCACCTCAACTAACAGTGCACGCATTGTCTCTCCCTTACCCCCAAAAACAGGCTGGCAACGCACTTTCGACTCCCCTAGTGTTGTTAGTGTCTATGGACGGTAGTGATCACTTAACATCAAGTGACTCATGTGTTCATTTGCCTGCTATGACAAAAAAAACTATTCAATACTTGCATTTGATGAGGCGGTGTAGGTTTATTGTGAGAAGTAATGCTTATGCAGTTGCCTGTTCCCTATAATTGCTACAAATGTAGCAACTGTTCAATTCAGTTAAAACAATGTCGAATTAAATGCCAGTGTCATCAACATCATCAGCCTGTAAGAGACCGACTACAGGGTCATAAGCCTCTTATCGAAGGAAGATGTGGACATATTTGATATAATTTTCAACTCCCAGAAACCCAATTCTATATTTTGGCACATATAGTAGTACCACAAGAAGATTTCTCAGGTTCAAGTTTCCTCGCGATGTTTTGCTTCACCCTCAGCCGATAGTATTACCACGTTAAATTAGTAAATGTACGCGAATTCGAATTCATTGGTATACATGCTAGCTGACATTGGATTGGTATTTCAATATTCAAATCATTCGGATACTATGACTTTATTGTCACTGTACGTGTTGGTAATTTGAAATGGAGTCGTATTAACAGGCATTTCTATGACCAAACAAATCTGTTAATATAAAATTTAATAGTCTAACAGTACAAGAACTATGCTACGATTATTTACTAAGTTCAAGTTGATTAGAACATTTCATGTAATGGTATTTTTGAGGCGGTGTCACAGAATATGTACCGTAACCGCAACCATTTCAACTGCAGTATAGGTTAGTGAAGTATAATAAAGTGGTAATGTAATGGAAAAGTCAAAATCAGAATCAAGATTACTTTATGCAGTTTATGCCCTGAGAAGAGGCTTATGAACGTGAAAACAACCACCGGTCGAAGTCCTCGGTCCTGAGAGTAATGTGTTTTGGGACGTTTGTTATAACACCAGGTGAGCCAGTTCGGTAAGACGGTGTGCCTCTCCGGGTTCATGGGGCTGGACATCCCTCCCCCGAACGGGCCGCTGTGGATCCTGGGGGACGTGTTCATCGGCAAGTACTACACCGTGTTCGACGTACAGAACAAGCGCCTCGGGTTCGCTCGCGCCGTCTGAGCTCCTCGCAGATACCGATACTTGTGTTCTGGGACGAGCTAAATGGAATACTTCAACTCCAATTCGCTCATTACATCAAACCCATAAAATACTCCTTTTTTATAATTAAATAGATTTGCGTACATGCGCTTAGTCTCATAGTTTTACATTATTTTGCGTATAGTTACGTTTTGTTTGTACTTTTTTGATTAATTAAATCTTTAGACAAAAAATGATTTTTTATTATATTATTATATACTCCCGTATTAAATCTGACGTGCAAGAATGTTTTCCTCTGGGAAGATAGTTGGCAATGGTCTGCGTCGTGACTTCGCTTATACCACATATACCAATCTAAATATTAAAAATCCAGTGTTGTGATGTTCGTCCACGATGAACTTCGAAACTACTCAACCGATCTTCATGAGAGTTAGAATTTAATGCAACTTTCGATTAATAGCCTGAATATTTTTTAATTAAAAATTAAATGATTGTCAATGTTGATATTGTTATTAATTGTAAGCTTTGTCAATCTCGAACAGATGGCGCTTTAAATTAGTGTATTGAGAGAAAACTGTAGGACTGTTTTCTTTATTCTTCTGTCGATTTCCTCTATGTTGTGTGATGGGTGAAAGGATATTTTTTTACCTAAGTACACAACGTTGTATACAAACTTCTATTTCGGTATTTTCTATAAAAATCGGTGTTTTGGTATGGTTTGTCATTACTTTTGTTTTTTGTAGACTAATTTCTAAACTAATTACTTTACTAGCTGCATTTAGAGACGTCATAAATTGCAGGTTGCTTGCTTTCTCTGAAATGAGAACTATGTCGTCTGCAAAACAGAGATGTGTCAGATTTTGTGTTGACATGGTATCGTATGCTCTAGAGTTGTTATAAATAGGGTTGGCGACAGCGGATCCCTCTGCCTTACTCCTCTTTCTATTTGTATTTCCGGTCCGGTATTTTCAAGTCTAACTCTACTGGTGCAGTTTTCATAAATATTTTTTATTATCTTTATGTATGTAGAGTGGACTCTTGCTGCTTTTAGTGTCTTCGAGATTGCGAAATGTTCTATGCAATCGAATGCCTTTTGGTAATCGACAAATGCAAGGCAGAGTGGTTTTCTGAACATGTGTATTTTTCTATTAGTTGTCCTACTACTTGTCAATGGTACTGAATCCTTTTCTAAAACCTGCCTGCTCCATCTTTAGAAAGTCCTCTATTTTTGGTGATATCCTAGCCTATAGACTAGCTGAAAACAATGTATACAAGCTAGGCATTAAGTTTATCGGGCGATAGTTTGTAATGTCCCTAGGATCTCCTTTTTTATAAATGATTGTTATGTCTGATTTTCTCCAATCGAGTGGTACTCTTTTTTCGCATATCATTTTATTGAATAGAATCGTTAGGGGTGTGAGTATATATGGACAACTATCTTTTAATAGATCGTTTGTTATACCGTCTGATCCAGGGCTTTTTCTTGTTTTCAGTTTCTTTATAGTTTGTATAATTTCTATTTTAAATTTGCTTATCTCTTCTTTTTCATCTGTTTTGTGGTCGTTAGTTTCAAGGATAGCTGATGTTCTGGTTTTGTATAAGTCTTGGTAGAATTTTGTAGCAATTTCCTGTATTTCTTGTCTAGTTTCTTTGTATGTAGAGTTTGATTTTAACTTTGATATCTATGTCTTGCTTTTGTTTAGCTCTTTGTATGCCCTTTTTGTGCTCCCTGACGCAGTCAAGTGTTTTTTCAGTACTGTCATTCTATGTTGGTAATATTCATGTTTAATTTTTTTATTTACATGTTTATACAGTATTTTAAGTTCTGTTTTTTTGTCTTTAGATAAAGGTTTTTGTTTTTGCAGTTCATGTCGAGATTTTATTAATTTCTTTGTTTCATCCGATATTATAGATGATTGTTTTTTGTTTTTTCTTGTATTCGCATGGGGTACACTGGATATGATATAATTTTTTAATCTCTCATAGTAATCTTGAACTGTCCCTTGTTTTGTACTATGCATTAAAATTTCTAGGTTACTCTGTAAGTTGTTTTTATATTCAGTGATTTCTTCCTTAGTTGTACACGCTTTTGGTAGAAGTTTTTGAAAGTTTCTTCTCCTTTTTTTTTGCTTGGATAACATTACTGTTGTGCGTAGGAGCCGGTGATCTGTTGGGTATGTTGTTGTTAGAACTTCATAGTTGCTTGTTATTCTTGGACTATTAGTTAATATATAGTCTATTTCGTTTTTTGTTGTTTTGTCAGGGGATATCCATGTCCATCTATGTTGAGCTTTTTTATAGAATAAAGTGTTCACTATTGTTAGATGGTTTTCAGTAGCAAATTGTATAAGCCGGTGTCCTCTTTCATTCCTCATTCCTGATCCATATTTTCCTGTAATAAATTTCTCGTCTAGTTTTGGTGTACCAATTATTGCGTTAAAATCTCCGATAACAAATTTTATTTTTTCGGATTTGTTTAGGGCTTGTTCGACTGTATTATAGAATAATTCTATGTATTCATCAGTGGCGGCACTAGTGGGTGCGTGCACTTGAATAATTGACATACTTTGGTGATCGAAATGTAAGTTTAGTACAGCGACTCTCTCAGTGAGGCCCACAAAGCTTAATATATTAGCTTTATATATTTTTTTGATTAGGAATCCAACCCCTAAGTGTCCCTTCGTCTGTCCATAGTAGCAAAATATATGTGTTTCATCTTCTTCTATGCTATACCCTTTTCTTCGCACCTCTGATAATCCAATAATGTCATAATTAATTGTTTTAATGGCATTTTTGAATTCAATCATTCTCTCTGTAGATAATAATGTTCTAGTGTTATATGTGCAGATTAATAGTTTGTTCTGCTGTGTATTTTTTTCGTTTAAAGCTGGAGGGTTTTGGTCTATTTGTCCCGCGGTGACCGGCCGTAATGGGACAAAGTGTTTGTTTTTGTTGTTTTGTGGTATAATAATATTTGTAGTGGAGGCGGCCTCTAATTTTCATTCATCATCATCTTCTCGTCTAGTTTTGGTGTACCAATTATTGCGTTAAAATTTCCGATAACAAATTTTATTTTTTCGGATTTGTTTAGGGCTTGTTCGACTGTATTATAGAATAATTCTATGTATTCATCAGTGGCGGCACTAGTGGGTGCGTGCACTTGAATAATTGACATACTTTAGTTATCGAAATGTAAGTTTAGTACAACGACTCTCTCAGTGAGGCCCATAAAGCTTAATATATTAGCTTTATATATTTTTTTGATTAGGAATCCGACCCCTAAGTGTCCCTTCGTCTGTCCATAGTAGCAAAATATATGTGTTTCATCTTCTTCTATGCTATATCCTTTTCTTTGTACTTCTGATAATCCAATAATGTCATAATTAATTTTTATAATGGCGTTTTTGAATTCAATCATTCTCTGTAGATAATAATGTTCTAGTTTTATACGTGCAAATTAATAATTTGTTCTGCTGTGTATTGTTTTCATTTAGAGCTGGAGGGTTTTGGTCTATTTGTCCCGCGGTGACCGGCCGTAATCCTGTTTGTTTTTGTTGTTTTGTGGTATAATAATATTTGTAGTAGAGGCGGCCTTTAATTTTCATTCATCATCATCTCTTATCATGTAGGACTGTATTGTATTTTTTGTTTGTTTTGTTTTTCTAGGTTAGTTTTGTGTACATTTTGCTGTGGTGTTTGAGGTGACGTCGAGAGTAACCTTTGGTTGGTGGTCGTTTCGCTTTTGTGTTTGTGTTTTATTATTAGTATGTAGTATGTAGTATTATATATGATAAATATGTGCTATGTTGCCTTTCTCGGTCTCTATCTGTAGCTGTTGTTTTAAATCGGAAATACTTTAGCATAATTTTAATTGAACATGTAATAACGGAGCCACAGCAACGCGTGGCGCCGTCACCTAGTATACATATATATGAGTATTGTGCTCATTTCTTGCTGTGGATATTGGCGATCTCTAATAAGCGAAATTATAATTGCATATTTAGGTGACAAATTATCCTATACCTATTTTAATTATCTCCTATACAATAAAAAGCTTTACAGTTCGACTTCAATATTTATAATCACGTAATTAAAGAAACACAATACAAAATAAGAGGAAATTCTAAAAGTTTAATGTGGGTGGTTTATAAAACTCTTCGTCACTCCGTCATTATTATATCACTACATTTTTTGTAATAATAATGATTTTAATGCAAAATTATATCAAATAATAAGATATAATGATAAATATAGTTATATAATTTAAGAAATAGCAGAAATACCATAGTATAGTATTATTTTAACCATTTTGCATAAATTAATAATTAAATCCAAAGAATTTATACACAGCATTATTTTTTCCTAACTTTTGATATTCTTATGTACTTAGTATACAGATAGGCTTACAGATGTAAGCGACTCGACAAATATTCGGGCGCGCTGATTTCTTGATCAATCCTTTACAAGTAAACTCATTTCTACATCTTCTATACATATAATAATAATGCGAGTCTAACGCGCGTCTCTACTTTTTCAATTTTCGTAAAAAAAATAGTTCAAGGTTTCTAGAAATAAGTAATAAAATACATTTATATCATTTTTAGAAATGTCTGTCTGTTTGTATGAACACGCATCACTGCTAAAGTACTGGGTTCACGATAAAACCTCACCAAGAAAATCGTAAGGCATATCTTCGAGAGTAACTTAGTCTGTGTTTCATTAATATCGGTCCACTCTGACAAAAGTTATTGTAATTTTAATGAGGACGCGGCGTAAGAACGAGAGAACAGTAGATAAGTAAATGGACTTAATATATTTAGATGATTTTATTTGTCACTGTTTTTTACATTAGGTTCCACGCGGACGGAGTCGCGGGCACAGCTAGTACAATATAATAATAGAATGTTAGAAACTCATAGTACATAAGTTCTCTAAGTGATCTATATAGGGTTCGATTTCGAACTTCAAGGGGTTCATGCCAGCGAAAACAAAATCGAGGGGTCGTTTGTGACATATGTGTCATAGTGAATTCCAATTAAGCAAGTCGTGACAAAAAAAATATCTATAAATAGAATAATAAAATATGACAGTATGTTCTTCTTCTTACCCTTATCCCACATAAGTAGGGTTGGTACAACATGTTTGTCATGTTGTGGTATATGATTTGGCTTAATTTTTCGGTCGGCCACCTGCCTGACATCAACCCTCCTTGGGATTATTTTATTGTACCACTGTATTTATGATTATTATTATATAGTTGCGAAGTCTGATGGGCTCTTTTAGCCTTACAACTGTTTGTTCCGGTTAAAAACGAAGCTCTTGAAGATTATGGTTTGCTTGTTATATTGCCATTTTTATGTAACAGAAAACTAGCCAACTTTAGACTGCATTTTCTGTTTTTTTTTCAAGGTTCGTGGTTTCAGAGTTTTTTCACTAATAGTAATACCATATTAGATATAATAAACCATTATATGTTTGTACTTAAATATTTCTTTACATTAGACAGACATATAAGGCAATACTTGTAAAAGATACACGTTTATGGAATTTGATGAAGATATGGAGCTAGATTACGCCGACAATTTCACGATTACATACATCCGTCAATCAGGAGAAAACGAAAATGTGAAAATGAACTCATAAAATTATTTTATAACTATTTTAGTTGAAATTTAATTTGAATGAAAGCATTGAAAATTAATTATTCCATAATACTTAATAATCTATTAGATTTAATTAAGCTATTCGCTTTATGGTTGGATTCAAAGCTATTCAAACCCACTTTCGAGAGAATAAATGTGCGGAGAACTCCCTCCGCCCCGAATATGTTGCGAAAGCGTCGACACCGCGATATATCGCTCCTATAATATGTCGTACAACTCAATTCTATGTTTGAGATATTTTCTTTGCACCAAAAAGGATAACGGAATGAATCGGATGCGATGAGGATGTGTTAGAATAATAAAAGTAACATTTGGAGAAATTGATATAATTATTGTATTTAAATAAAACAAAGTAAATAAATTTACCATCGTACATAGATATAAGTTATAATTACAATAATCTGATAGAACCTCTGGTCGCTGGTCGCGCGCTACTCCCACACGTGGGCTCGAGTGCTCCGCTGCCGCTACAGGAGCCCGAGTTTGTGCTTTTTTCTGATTTTTTTGACGTACGCTTCGATCAGAGCTTGAATCTTCGTGGGGTTAATCTCACCGGATTTATTGTGACAGATCTGAAACAACGCATTCGCGTTACTAGAGTCGGGAGTGAGGTAAGTGTGAGTAATATTTCCAATTAATTGTTCAGGTTGATGATGCTTAATAACAATGATATGATCTTTGAACAATAGCAACTAGTATAGCTATTTATTTGTGGTAGCGTAATAACACGACACCGAAGCTGATCTTAGTACGATACAAAAACAACAAGAGATATCAAGAAACCAACAATTTAGCTCCCAATGTCATGGCTCGTGGACCTAATGTCCATAGGAAGGAAAGAATACACAAACTGAGATATGGTTGCACAGCTTCAATGTGCAGTAAAATATAACATTGCAAATTTTTCTTTTGTAATAAAAACTGTTTATATCTTCGATCATCAATAACTAGATAAAGGATTACGTACAAAATCGAAGCTAAATCCTGTCCACGTAAATATATACTTATGTGTAGGTATTTCTTTACTAAGAAAGGGAGAAAAAAAGTTTTAAAACAGTTTTAAATTCAACCTAATTACAACCATAACACCTAGTAATAAAGGCATGAATGTTCACAAAATTATCTAGTACTTACGATAAAACGAGCAAAGCAATAAATTACTACCCTCATTTACAAATGAAAAGAAAACATGAACAACATTTAGTGTGAATTCAACCTTAACACGTAATGAATAAAGTACTTTTTCCCGTTATTCTGCGTGTTTGTGCGTGGTTGGCGAGCCTTGACCAAACATTTATACGACATGTAAAAAATCGGTAATTTTGTTCAAAATTTAATATTATTTGTAAGTTTAAAGCTTAAAATATAACTTATTCAACATGTATTTAGCGAAAGTAAGATACTCCGACCGTTAAATTGCTTTTTCGGGTATTATTTTTGCATCTTTTGAATACACTGCGGCATTGTGAAACGTGCTTACATTGGCTGTGTTTCAAACAAACTAAACAAAATAAAAGCTCACGTTTCAAGTGAGCTGTTATTTACCAAGACGTATTTTTCGCGCCGACCCGATATATAGTTATTGTTGATCGAAGGTTTATATTTTTCTATTTAGACCAAACATAGGACCTTATGTTGTGTATATTATTTCGATTATGGACAATTACAAAAAGTTCCATCTTAGTCGATTCTTATTGTATGTAAGTTGGATTCCAATTAGACTCTGTTGTTTCATAACAACAACTCTTGAGCTGAAACTCGCATTGATTAACATACTAATATACTATATCTCCGTCATACGTCCTTTCCATTGTTTTATAGGGAAGTTAAGCACAAATCGTGCATATATCAAGCGCATTAAAATTTAATTCAAAAGTAATTAATTTACTTTCAAAGTGTTTTAATAGTTAAACACCAAGAGAAAGATAAACAGATTTATCATCAAGGTAAGCAAACACAGGAAAAGCAAAAGAGTTTTTTCATTTGTACAACGAGTCAACATGTGATGTGGTGATGACTAAGGAGTCATTGAGTGCATTAAACAAAATGGGTTATTGACTAGTTGTGTCGATTTACGTGAATATAACAGAATCCAGTGCTAAGAAAAAAGTTCATAGAGTATAGGTGAAAATAGAGAATATAATTTAAAATTCATCACTGGATGGGGCTTCCTACCGAACGAATTATAAGCAGAAATCCTCATTAGACATATTACATTGCACAGTTTTGCGAAAACTAGGTTTATTTCGATGTAGCAAACGATATTTTATTAAATCTAATACATTAGGGTCAAGGTAATAAGCCGAAACAAAATCACTAGTACCGGTTAATACATTGTATAGGAATTATTATAACGCGAATTTTTCAGACATAATTTTATAAATGACAAGTCTACTATAATTACAACATATTGAAACCATACTACATACGACACACTTGAAGAAATACTCATCTACCCGACAAATATTTTTATAAAATTAATCTAATACAAACCAGCTCATTAGTTTACTAATGTATTCATATATGTCACTTTTAAAGTTATAAACTACATTGAACTAATTGAAGATTGATATTATTTTAGTATTTAGTGGAGGTGCTATGGATTAGCCGAATGTAATCATGTACTAATTTCGTAAATGAAAACCAGTTATATTGAAATGTTTTTGAATGGATAAAGTACTTTCCCTTTTATGTAAAAAAATCAGTCAATGTTATGAGTTCTAAATTGTTTAAATATTGAAAAAGAATTTCTTGTATCATGTTTATATTTAACTGTATATTATTAGAAAATAAACACACATAAAGTGTCATAATTTTGGTCCAATGTATTGTTATGAAATACATAAATATATTTGATGAGAGATTGTTTATGTCGATTGTGTTTAATAGTATAGTGCAATGTGTGCAGTGCGGTGTGCGAGTACCTTGGGCACGGCGCGGCGCAGGATGTCCTTGTACTCGTCCTTGGTGACGTGCTTCTTGTTGTAATGCGGCTTCAGCACCAGCTTCACCTCCTCCACCACGCGCTCCTGCCGGTTCAGCTTCTTCAGGAACTGCACACGATACGTACGCGTTACCTCTATATACATTCTTTCAATATAACGCACCACCCACTACACAATCACATTCAACTAAACTCGATATTCTGTAGTTTGAAATCGCCAATACGCCGTGGAGTGGCGCGGTGATTATGTCCACACCTTCCTCGGGTGAGAGGCCTGTGGCCCTGCAGTGGGTCTCTTACAGGCTAATGATGATGATGAATATCCCAAACTAGTTAGTATAGAGAAAAACAATGTGAGCACTCACTTTACTCTTGACTTGCATCTCGACGGCGGAGCTCGGCAAGTCGTCCAGTATCTTTAAATTGTCTTCATCGATTTTCACGCCCACTTGCGTTTTACCTGTGTACATGCATTATATATTCAGATCACTCCATGTTAAATAGACCACTTTTAATGAAATGGGTCGGACCTTTCGATTTAGCTGTTGTTTTTTTTTTTGTTTTGTGAAAAATTTCATTATGCATACTAGGGTGTGCCAATTTTTTTTTGCTCTCAGCCCATAATATCTCAGAAAATTTCCCAACAAAGCCCCTGTTAAAAGCGGCGCTCAAAGTTCCAAGTCTAAGAGGTTCTCCTTCGAACTTAAAGCTTTTCCATATAAATAACATAGAGACAGGTTTTTTATTAGTTTTTGTTCTGCAAACTGTGATAAAATTAAAACATAAAACAAATGAATGATTTTATTATTAAATTTGGTACAAAAAATTATCTTGAGTCGAATTTCTATCTTCAATATTTGATTTGTTATACAGCATTATAATTCAAAATTCCGTTTTTTTTGCATTACTGTAGTACCTTTAAAATTCTATAAGAAATGTTTAGTCATTTTTTCAAATGTTTGGTTTTACGATCTGAAATATCGATAATTAAACAAAAAAATTAGTGCAAATTTGTTAACACATCAAACTTGCAACGAAATTAGTAGTGTAACCATACAATTTACAAACTTAGTCGTATTTTTATGATTTTTCAGCTATACTATAAAATATATTTGATAAAGGATATGAAATAATAGGTCTTTACCTATGAAATTGCCGTTCTGCAGTACTGACCATTTCAAATCAAAATAATTTTTGTTTGGCTAAGAATTCTAATTTCAAATTAATGTTATTTTAAAAACATGGTATTCTTTTTCCAAAAGTAGTCTTTTGTTTATTGATTAGTGTTACATTTTCATCGCATTTCAATCTTTTTTGTCATCGTGGATACGTTAATAATTCTTTGATTGAAGAGTTTGTTTGATTGAAGCGCTAATCTCAGAAATTACTTGTCCGATTTAAATAATTCTTCCAGTGTTAGCTCATTTACCGAGGAAGGCTATATGCTATCATCATCTATATATTATCACGCTAAGACCAATAGGAGCGGAGTACCAATGAAGAAAGTTGGGGTGTAAGGGGTGTCAAATAACATCTAACACTTGAGACATCCAAGCCAACCTCACCTGCACGTGGTGCACCCTGCTGAATAACGAACGAGGCAATGGCGAAAGCGGGGTGGTAGGGTTGGTGGTCGCCATTGTTTTTGGATTGTAC
>MU158962.1:328502-367132 GCA_015888305.1 Antheraea pernyi
GCCGGGGGCGGGCGCGGGTCCCGGGGAGGGCTCGGGTGCGCGGGCGGCGCTGCGGCGACGCGCCCGACGCCGTCTCGGGGACTTGCGACGCCGGGGGGTCGCGCGTTCGGAGCGCGCTCTCTTTTTCCTCTTAGTCGACTTGGGCCGCGGACTTCTGGAAGCGGACGCGGAGCGGCGACGCTTGCGCACACGTTCAGGTTGCCCGCGGCGACGGCGCGGGTCGGGGCGGCGACCCCGCGACGCGGAGGCGCGGAGGCGGCGCGGGGAAGTCGCACGCGGTGACATCGATCGCGGCGAACGAGAGCGGCGACCGCGACCCGGCGACAGACTCGGCGCGCCTGCGGACTGCGAACGTCGTCTTCGTGGGATCGGAGAGAAAGAGACGCGTGCGGCCGACGGTGAGCATCGAGCGGGAGTCGGTGACCGGCGACGCGGGGTGGGGGATCGGTGGCGCGGAGTAGGAGAGCGGCGCCGCGGAGAAGGTGAACGGCGTCGCGGAGTGAGGGAGCGCCGACGCGGGGTGGGCGATCCCCGGTGCGGCGAAGTGGAACGGCGCCGCTGCACTGGAGGACTGCGGCGCGGAGTGGGGGAACGGCGACGTGGAGTTATCGAGCGACGACGTAGACTCGGCGAGCGTCGGCGCGGCGTGGGAGAGCAGCGCGGAGAGGAGAGCGAGGGCGAGCGCGAGCGCACACGAGGCGAGACATCGCGTCCGAAAGCATCTTTGCGCTTCCGCCTTTTGTCACCGACGACTGTCCTGACGTCATACCGTTCGAGGTCCTTCCGTTTCTCTTTTCGTTTCCGCTTTTTTTTCTCCCGCTCTGCAGAAGCACTGGAACCGCGACGCTCGCGCTCGGCGGCCTGCTTCTCTCGCTCTCTATAATTTCTCTCCTTTCCGCTCTTGCTGAGCTTCCGGAAAACGACATCAGCCTTTCGCTTAGTCTTGCCACGATCCTTACCCTCTTTCTTAGAATCCTTTTTTTTCTTCTTTTTCGGTTCGCTATCGGGCTTCACCTGTTTTTTGACAGACGGCGGCTCTTCTTCCGCGACAACGGATGCAGGCACAGGCGAGGGTGAAGCACGAGATTTCTCAGAGCGCGCCTCATCTTCGTCAGAAAACATCTCGTTGCCCTCGTCTTCCGATATCATCTCGGTATCGAGACCCTCAATCCTCTTGTCCTTATCTGTCTCCAAGGAAGTGTCCTTGGATTTATTTTCATCAAGGCAAGGCGTATAGCTCCTCTCATCCTCGGTTTCGCTAATGGACTCAGTCATTTTCTCAGGTACTTCGCTGCTCCGTTCGGGGGAATTTCTCTTGGTGGGCGGCGAACCCGTCGGGGACTGTTCTTCCTGTTCCGACGCATTATCCGAAGATCCCTCGTTTTCTAAAGTCTTATTGTTTTCCGAAGGACCGTTCAATTTTTCCTCCTGTAGATTTAGATGTTCCAGTTGATTCACTTTTATATTATCTAAATTATCTACAGTGGATACATGACCTTCATCATCGGATTGCTTATTTACGACAGTTTGGAGTTTATTAATATCATTCGCAACGTTTTCTTTATCTTCGAGTTCATTCATCGAATCTGCTTTATTATTCTCAACACAGTTAAGCTCTTCTACGGTTTCAGAAGTTTTCTCGTCTGCAGCGACGCTTTGTTGTTCGCTAGATTCAACAGACGCATTACAAAAGTTAACGAGGGTGTTTTGTGTCAAGGTAGGAGACTCTGTCTTGGATAACAACTCCGGAGTATGAGTATCAGGTGGCTCTTCCTCAGTCTCTTCTTCGTCGTCATCGTAGAGGCTCACGGGTCTCTTTATCAAAGAAGGAGTATTTAATTTAATTTTTATTGGGTTACGCGTGTTCGTGGTTATCGGACATCTCTTAGATACTTTTTCTTTGTACTCTTCCGATTTCTTTTTTACACTGTAGTCGAAATTGTAATGTCGATTCGAAGACAGCGGTTTGGCGGACTTAGAGGACACATCGAGGTCTACATTCGGAGTTTGCGTTGGAGTCGTTGAGTCAGGTGTCAAGGTCGGTGAAGGACCATCGTCGTCCTCCTGTACGAGATCCTCTAGGTCGTCTCGTGGACGCTGCGGTGGCTGTTCCGCCGTTAGGACGCTCGTATTGTTCGCAATGTGCACGCTTGTCGCTGAATAGATTGAAAAATTTGGACAGTCCCCGTCTGAATTCTCGTCGCTACCTTCGGCGTCGGTATTAGGTGGAGGTTGTTGAACTAAGAGATCCCTGTGTTCGTGTAGTACTTGCCGTACGGCATTATCCAGTATGGCAGGCGGTACATTAACGTCCAATCCAGACAGCACTCCACGCAACGCATCAGCTTGCGGTGGTTCCGGTGGAAGAGGTGGCGGAGAAAGCACACGAGTACACAGTTGTGGGGGTGGCGCCGGAACAGGTGTTTCCTCATCAGGACTGTCGTCGTCGTTTGTCGGCTCTGTGGGATCGTATTTATCCGTATCAATGACGAGATCCGGATCACTTCTTTCGTCTTCAGACTTATCTAAGTCAGTGCCTGTGTCGAAGTTGAAAACTGGTGGATCTGGAAGCGGACGGCATGGCTGCAACGCCGGTAGCCGCGCCTCTTCTATAAATGAATCTGGTCGTTGCAGTGGTGAGCGGAGAGGTACTTGTGATTGGATGCCACCGGTACGCATGTCGAGCGGATCATCGAAACCGCCAAATGAATGGCGATGAAGGAGAGGCGCGGGCGGGCGGGGGGCTGGGGGAGTGCCGTAAGGTCGCCAAGAGACAGCTCCGGCGGAGTGAACGGGCCCGGTGTGGTGAGTTGGACCGGTAGGATAACTGGGTACGTCATTTTGTCGTGGGCCCGAGTGAGCGAATCCACGGTTTGAATCGGAATATCTCCGATTGCGGTCGAACTGCGGTTCATCAGCGGCTGGGATACGGTGTGAACGCCGTGCGTAGTCGGAGAACATTTCTGTCTCATCACGATGTCCGGCATCATTCCGGTGAAAATGGTTCCCTTGACGATTTTGAGGACCGCCCGGGTAATCACCTTCGTTATAACTACCGCGTCCGAATCCAGTCGTTCCCCTCTCGCGATGGTAGTTACCACGGTAGCCACCGCCCCAACCACCACCACCGCCTCCGCCTCGCGAGTGTCCCGGGTACGATGGTACCTGTTTTGCCCCTTCCACTCCCTTCGAAAGATCGAGCCTGGCTTCCTGTTCATTTTTAGTGGGTTTTTTCCGAATATTATTCACGTTAGTTTCTAATTTAATATTAACATTACCGTCGACAGAAATAGATAATACAGATTTTTTTGAATGCAAAAGTGTCTGACTTTCGAGAATACTGGACAGAAAATCTGGTGCCGAAGACGCATGAGGGGGTGATGGAATCGTTACCATTTTTCTTCGCGTCTGCAATGTAAATAGTTAGTTATTAGCCGGTATCAATAAAAATAAATAATTAGTTGGAATATGGCAAAACCAGACCTGTCTGTGTGCATTGAGCAAATTGGAGGTGGATCGAATGGCTATTGCTGTGCTGGCACCTTCGGAAACTTCGTGTTCATCTTCAGAAAAATAGTCAAGTTCATTTGGATTCCCGAGAAGACTTAGAGAAGGTATCCCAGCCCTCTGACGACTAATGCATAGATTTTGAACTTCATTACTGGCCATGGATACTTGTGATAAATCCTGTCTCTGATTCATTTTTAGAGTGGCCAGCTTCGCCCGGACACTCTCGCGCACGTGCCTCTGACGAGCAACAGTCCGCGATTGTCGTTTCTTCACCTGTAAAGGATGATATATAATTTTCTTTACTAAGTTGCCTAAAATCTTATATTCTAGAACTACTATAGATAGTTTTTGTTTTAAACACTAGCAGCCATTCCAGACGAGCCATAAGATTATTTTTTTTAGAATGCCTGCAGTCAAGGACAAATAGGAAGTCCTTTAAGTTTTATCTATAACTCGGAATTTATTTTAATATGGACATTTAGTTTGTTTATAGTTATATATTTACGCCACTTATGAGCGTTAGCATCTCACGAGGCGGTTTACGCGGTTTACGGGTGGAGCGCTACTAGTAGAACTGGCGCCTTGCACCCGCCAGCCGCGGGTACAAACCGCTTCGTGAGCTCTTAGCCTGAGGCTCGCTCCGTGCGGCTCTTTCTCTCTGTAATTTGTGTCATTTTATTTTTATTACCCTTTCAATGCAAATAGTGTAAAGAACCAGATCAAAAAGTTATATTTTCGGATATATATACATTTATTAAAAGATAGATAAAATTATGAATGATATAAGAATGGTAAATAAATAAATCAAAACAAATGACAAGAACTCGTAAAAACATATCCATGCGTCCAGTGTAGAGGTTATAGAGTTGGCAGCACACAACGCTTGTCTGCTCGAATTTTGATGTTCGCACAAACAGACTCGTCTACAATAGATAGAAACAGAGAGTTAAGTCGCTCGGGCATCATTGCCTTGTGTGGGGTTGCTACGAGTACCCTTCCACTGCATGCAAGAAAAGGAACTTTGTTTTTTTTTATGACTTTATACAGGCTCAACTGATTAAGTTTGAATATCCTATTTTATAATTTTAACCAAATTGAAATTACTGAAATATAATATTATCTGAGGCAAAAAGCAATAGGAAATCTTATATTAACTTTAATATTTATGAAATATTGTCAAATTACATATTAACTTTCACCTATATTTTAGGTAATCTTTAAAAGACCCACAGTTTATAAGTATTAAATATGAAAGTACTAACTTTTTTCTTAATTTTGCCTCTGTATTTTTTTACCACTGGGCGTTTATTATTATTTCCCACTTCATACTCTAGTATTACAGTTTTGGTTCTTCGTTTCTTATATTTCCTACGACGAGGTGCATATGCGCCATTTGTACTGCGTCTTGTTGTGCTGTATGAACTGGAACCAGCAATTGATCTGGACCCTTGTGAAGTTGACGGAGCACTAACAACTTCATTACTCTCTGCTCGGTGATGTACTGAAGTTGATGATCTACTTCTATCATGTCTGTTAGACCTCCTAATATTTCGGGGCGCTCTTAGAGGTGAAGGTCTAAGCCCCATTGGACAAAAAAAATCAACATCTATATTTGACATGAGGTCATCAAAATATATATCCTCATCTTGTATACCATTTTCACAATATGGGCAGTGCCAGTCACCAACTGGAATCTGTAACAATAAGATATATATAGAAAACTCTATACTTGAGGTAATCAATCTTTGAGGAATAAATTAATTCATAAGCTTTTAATATTTCTACTACATATAAATAAATAATTACCTGAGAGAGGGGTGGGGTTAGACACTGCATATGATATCCGAGGTCACATCCATCACATAACAACATTGTTTCTTCATTGTCTGTATCCCCACAAATCTGTACAATGACAATGTTTGTGTGTTAGCTAGTCCCATCAATAAATGGAATATACATGGCAAGACAAATGTACTTTAACATTTTTTTAAAGAATAATCTTTTTTTATATTTTCAAACCATCCGATTTTGCGTGGAATGCCCCATACAATGATGTAGAAATTATTCACTTAACATCCAGATCAGTTATTAAATTATTCCTCTATAAGAATCATAAAAACATATTTACAATAGTGAAGTTAGTACACTATTTAGCTAGCCTAGCCTCTCTCCTACTCATCCATTCATGTGGCACCTAGCTTGTTCACTGATTCACAGGCAATGATAGTTTGCATGGGAAATCTGGCTTCAATTCAGGGTTAGTTAAAGTTTCAATATCCTGAGGAAAAGGTAAAAGTAACCAGAGAATAAACAAATCATCACAAAAAAAATACATCACTAATTCATACTCTTTTTACATTTTTAAATTCTTTCATTATTCCTGGTGAGATATTGATCATAAATTAGAGATTGAGTGTAGAATAATTTTATTCATGAATTAGATTCGGAGATTTCGTAATAAAGGGGTATAAAGAAAATTAATACAGTGTATTTTTTTTACTGGGCATGTTTACAATTTCAAATTTGCTTCATGAATGGTAAGATTTGTGTCTATTGTGTTTAGTAAGTGAAAACAAAATTTTCTACACACACTGAACTTTAGGAGTAATGTGTTCTAGGCAATTAATAATAATAAAAGAATGCAGCTTGGTTATGACCCCGGGTGTCATTTTTAGAAATCTCAGCACTTCAAATGTATAAAAGATTTAGTTGAGGCTTTTGTAAACTGATAACATAAACAATAATACTACTACTACTTACTGTAAGTATTTACTAACATCTTAATTTAATGTTGTGTAATGTATGAATTTTTAGGTAAACCAAGGGAACTCAGCTAATGTCTAAATTATAGGGAGTTTTATATTATACTGAACAATCTCATAAAGTATTTACACTGTAAAATATTTGGACACAAAAAATCTTAACTTCAAGTACAATTAATTCTATAAACTCTATAATAATTCTATAAACTCAAAAATTACTGAACAGATTTTCAGCGGTTTTCACCAGGAGATAATGTGATTCACGAGGAAGGTTTAATAATGTTCATATAATGTTCATAGTATCTTGAAGTTATTTTGTAAATAAGTTGATAATTTTAATTTAAAAAAAAATGATCTGCCTAGGATACAGTAGTTTGTTTGACTGGATCACAACCATGAGGTGTATTGCCTACTCTAGTGCTTACGTATAATGAATTCCAGGATCAGTACAATCCAGTCATTCAATGGTAACTAGGTAACCAATACGGAGTAATAACCTTTTTAGGTTTCTCACAACGGCTGTAAGTACTAATCAAGCGAGTGAAGCAACATTGCTGCTGTTGCATCACGCTGATGGTAATTGCAAATATCACTACATATTATTATTATTTAAAATACAATAACCTTGAAATTCTATAAATCCACTCAGGATGATTACTTTTGAATGGAAATAGTACCAGAGGTTATGGGGCAGCCTCCTATCCTATACATATCGCATACCAAACAATTCTTACCAAATACCTAGCTAGTACTATATTAATCATGTATTACTGATTCTTATAGCATATTGAAATGATTTGATAGCATATCTCACCTGACAAACTCTTGAATCAAAAAGAAGTATAGTATCTACTGAAGATCTACGTGGCATCACATTGACAGGCTCATTGCGTAAAACACGTCCACCTGCACATGCTCGTACCACAATAGAATTAAATGTTATTCGATCCACTGGACAAGTATTCACACTTTTAGACCATTCCGTAATACAATCCAGACAGAATATGTGTTCACAGGTCTGGGGCGTCCCCACCTCTTGATCTGTAAATCTCATTAGACAAATGGAGCATTTCTCAGAGTTGCCCTCAGAGCTGTCTGAGGCGAAGCCTGACGCGTGCGTCGCAGGACCTGCCGCAGGTGCATTTTGATTGTGAGAATCGTCATCTGAAGCATTGCTAGCATTATCAGAATCTCGAAGCTGTGGCAGCATCCGAATACGGCGCGTGAACGGACTACCCACAGAACTTCCACTACTATCGGTGTCCTCATCGCTTACCACCTGAAATCAAACACCACTGACTAATATCAACTGTTCTACGTGGAATATGAATTGCACGCGGATTATAATGTGAATCACCCTCATTCTTTTCCGACGAGATGAGAGCGCAACGACGCCATCATCGCTTTCAGAGTCTGAGGTGGAGGCGAGCGCCGTCACCCTCCTGACAATACGTCGGGGCGGCAGACGCAGTTCTTCACCGTCGTCACTCATCGTAACACCGACAATTACACGGCGTCGAGTTTAACGAAGGCGACACGAATCCACTTGTAAAGGTGAAAACGGCCTTCGTTGTTGGTCTTTAAAGACTTTCCAAGTCAATGCGTTTAAATTCATTCGGTCAACAAATTAAATCGTAGCCCTAACGCTATCAATTTTATAATAAGTACGGCATACGCGTTATAAAATATATTCCAGTATTTTGACAGCAAACCGCTATAGATAGTCATTCGGCCATTTTATTTTGTAATTTTTTAATAATAGTGACGTACTTTTCAGATGGAGATGTAACTAAAATAGTATATTAAGAAAATTGATTATAATAGTTGCACTACTAAAATACAGGCACTAAAGATATTTCCTATAAGTAATTTTAAAATAAGTTATTTTGTTTACAACAACGGTAATAAAGAATTTCTATAATTGGAACATATTGTTTGATATTTTGTTATATGTTTGATTTATTATATATTATTTATGTTACACGTAAAATCGACTACAAATAGTGATATTTCTAAATCATTTGAGTAAAGAGTTTATATTTAAAAAATACTACATCACTAAAGATTTGCGGCACCGCGCTGAGCTGATGGATGGTTATACGAGTTTTTATTATCGTAAATTTGATATTTTGTATTAGGCTGTTTTTTGTGAAAAAGTAAAACAGAAATGACAGCTGAAAACGAACGTGAAATATATCATAAGTTGGAAGCTATGAAGGAAATCAGGTAAAATGTATATCAAAAATTGGTACAAGATGCCTTCGCACCTGTAGGTTCGATCAATAAACACATCGTTTGAAGGGAGTTCACATTTTTATTACTTTTTTATGTGGCTAGATGTTTTTATAAATTGAAATACTTATATATTTTTACAATAATGACTCGCTGAACGCATAACATATTGAAATATTGTCTCAATTTAAAAGTATATATCGCACGAATTCTGTTGTTTATTTTTGGTTTTGCAAAATTATTTCCTAGTATTCATTGAAATGATAAGTACATTACAAAGCTAAATTTCCAAACACAAATGAGAAAGACTTATCTATTAAGAGCAGTGCTTGTTCCTCAAGATCTGTATTATTCAAAGTATATGGCAATTCCTCAGTATCAGTACAAAAATAAAATAATCTTACTCAGCAAACAAAAGCAGTATGGTTTATAATAATATAGTGAAGTTCTAATTCACTAGAAACAAACGCCTTTTTAAAATAGTAGTAAGTACTAATAATGGGTTTGATGATTTTCATTTCTTATAAAGTAAAAGAGTCAGCTGTTTGTAACTAAGTTGGTTATTAATATCTATAGAAGGTAATGGCCATTTACCATCATGTTGACTGTGTATGTGTGATTATTTACTAATTTATAAAATTAAAAAAACTTAGTTTGCTCAAAGACAGATAAAATAATGTAAAGTACATGCAGTGTTTTAATTCCTAATCTTGCAATTTAGAAGAAAACTGTTGACATTCATTCAAAGTCTTTTGTCTGAAAGTCTTGCTGTTACATTTCTTTTTGGAGTGAAAACTTTTGTAGGTGCATTGTACTGTATTTTTTTTCAGGAGATAAACTTATAACTTTATATTATGACATGTTAGTAATTGTGACCAACCAAAATACTATCGTGCAGCTTGCTGCTAGCTATGCATAGTATAGCAGCCTGTGTACATCTAATTTAATAATTATTTAATACTATCTAATCTAATATTTTGTACTGAGATTGGGCGACCAATCATGTTTGATGAATTAATAAACTGTATAAAAAGTATATAATTATTATTTAGAGTGCCATTTGACGTGAAAGATGATTTCAATTTACAAATTATGAAATTCAAATAATTGAGGGTATAATTAATTTAATAATTCAAAAGAGAACACAGTTTCAATTCCATTGTTTCCACCTTCTGTCTGCAGTCCTTATGACTGCCTTGACTATTTATTTTTATTATATTTTTCTTTGGTTTTTATTGCAGAATTCTTTAGAGTGAAAAATATTCTGTTTTAATTATGATAATATGTTTTACTATGCATCATATGAATATATAATATATCCAGCAATCATCAATGCTTATGAAGCACTATTGAATTTAACATCAATATGTGTTATTTAAGGAATAAAACAATTTCTCTGGAGAGATTAAAAAGGAGCATAATGAATGAGGTGCGTAGCGGTGATCAGGAGGGGAGGTGTCTAGCACAATACAAGCGTGAAATGGAGTTATTGCAACAAGAGAAAATGAGCCATGTGGAAGAGTTGCGACAGATACATGCTGATATCAATGCGGTATGTATATATTATAACATACTAAAGTTAGCTGTGTATTGTATATATATTGTATTGTAATATTACAATGAGCTGTTAGAATTCATTATTAATAGTTGATCTGCTATATCCTGTGTCTTATCAATTCATTGCACACATACAATAAGTCGTCAAATAATAATTTCAGGCATTTACAGAATGTATCTTATTTATTTACTAGCTATACCTATAGGTCCGCATGCATTTTTAATAAATTGTATTAAAGAAATATAACATTGTGAGACCATCTAAAATTATTAAAATGCACTTTAAAAACAATTGTAAGTACGACACGCACACCACTTACAGTAATGTATAAATTATATAAATACTAACAGTATATCAAATGAGGTTTATCATCAGCAACATATTGGGAACCTTAACTTATTACCTTGGTTCTCATTAGGAACTAATGAAACAATGACTTAAAGATAGTATTATAATTATATAATAAGCTATTGTCAATAAATAATACATTTATGGTCTAATATCTTATTAGACAGACCCCTCCTACCTTCAAAATTACAATTAATAATTATAATGTTGAATTATTGTAAACAATGAATTAGCTGATGTGTTGAAATCTTGCATAAATATAAATCAAGATATAAAACTTTATATCTGTCTAAGCAGTTTTTAATATTCCACAACTTAAATAGTGCTCATTGGACTCTATGCAAAATTCTTATATGTTACCATGGTTACTGAGTTATGTAGACGAAAGCGCTGTAAATAATTCAAAATGGCCGCCAAAATGACCAAAAAGACAATATAATTAAAATTATATATATAGATACAGATATATGAATTTCAATTATATTTATTCTTGGAGTCCAGTACAACGCACGTCTTACGCACATGTTAACAGAGAACGACTTATTTTTGATAAATATAATGCGGACGAAGTCGTGGGTAACAGCTAATCTAAAATAGAATAACCTAAATTACTTCTTATAAGGTTAGTTATCTGCTAGTGAGAGTCCCGTGAAAATTGGTTCAACTTTTTGTTTTGGTACGTTTTGGAGATAGCACTGCGGGCGAAGCCACGGTTAACAGCTAGTCTAAATTAAAATAGACTAAATTACTTTTTATAATGTCCGCTATCTGCCAGTGAAAGCCCCGTAAAAATCGGTCGAACCATTTTGGAGATAGCACTGCGGGCAAAGCCACGGTTAACAGCTAGTCTAAATTAAATTACTTTTTATTATGTCCGCTATCTGCCGGTGAAAGTTCCGTGAAAATCGGCCCAACCGTTTTAGAGATAATTGCGGACGAAGCCGTGGTTAACAGCTAGTCTAATTTAGAGTAGCCCGCCTTAATTTCAGATATCTGCCAGTAAAATTCCCGTCAAAATCGGTCCAGCCGTTTGTCGAGATTACCCAGAACAAACAGACAGACACACTGATAAAAATTTTAAAAATTTGCATTTTTGTTATCAGTAGCGTGTATACTTTCATACCCAATCAGTAAAAAAAAAAGTGCGTGCGTACAAAGTACACATGTCAGAAGTGAAACTTCTTTGGCGAACTAATTTATAAGTCTTGTTTATATTTATACAAATCTAAAACTTTAGATTTTCGAGACTTGAAAAATAGATGAAAAATCTGCGTTTACTGCAAATGACGTCACTTGCGTTGCATACCTGCGTGACGTTACATCTGTAAAAAATTTACCCTCATGTGCCTAAAGAAGTTTCATTTCAAAAAATATTTTGTTATTACATACAGACACTTCATTTTTATTATATTAATAGATTACAGATTTAGATTATTTATAACAGAACATCTTATTTTCAGTATAGATCTAGAGGTCAAACAAATTTAAACTTTAAATTATTATTTTTTTCAAATATATTTTCTCTGGAGATGGTTTTATCAGAAGTAAATAATTTCTCACAAATGCAAATATTTTCGTACAACAGCTAGTAAATAATATAAAGGCTAATTAGAAAATGACAAACAGATTTTTCAGCACTTGAAATGATATTATGTACAGTGAAACCTGGTTAAGTGAGACATCAAGGGACCTGCAATGTCGCTTCACTTATAGAGGTATTCCACTTACCCAGTGTCTCAGATATACAGGTATAAATAAATATCTGTCTCATTTACAGAGGGTTCCATTAATAGAGGTGAGAATACAGGTTATACAGGTGCGATCATTAAATAAAATAACGTGTTATGTATGTAAATGAGTTTTAATAAAAAAAATATAGTATGTACTTAAAGGTAATCATACAAATGTAATCAACAAAAATATTCAAGCTCGTTTTTACACGTAATATGTACGAATATGGAAACAGAACGGATATTAACTTCAGTTTTTCACGTAATGATAACGATTGTAGCTTTCGTTTTGACATTTTTCAAATAAACATCTGTATGATAGTAAAGCGAAACTAAAACTGAAGGTAATTGAAGCTTAAATTAAATTTGTACGTATTCTTACGTACTTGGAATTACGTGTGGAATTTGTGGGTAGAATAAGAATGAGTAAACAAACAATGTTATCTCAGTTACAGAGGTTTATGCATATAAAATTTACTCGCTGTCTCAGTTATAGAGGTAACTATCGAAAGAAAAAATCCCAGGTATAGAGGTTTACCTCGTCCCACTAACAGAGGTAATTCAGTGCCAAAGTGTTGGGACCTCAGCATGAGTTCCAGTTATGGAGGTTTCTCACTTATCCAGGTCCCACTTAACCAAGTTTCACTGTATTTATAAACTTCAATAATGGGTAATCTTAGGTGATATTTTTCTTGTAAGAGCATTGAATCCTGCATAAACTTTCAAAATTGGAACAAAAGGAAATCTATAATAGATATGAGAATAAAAAAAACTTTGTAAAAATATCTAATCTAAAATATAGATGACTAGTAGGGTGGGCCAAAAAAAACTTTTAATTATTTTTTTAGCTACCACGAAATTATCGTCAAAGATGACGAAAAAAAAATTCTGGTAAAGTTTGAGCTCTTGATATTAATTTTCAGAGGTGTCACATCGTGATTTTCGATTTCCCATTTAAATTACACGATATTATTTTTTTCGAAATTTGATGTATCTCATCGAGTTATTCTGTGTTAAAAGTAAATACATAATTTTGTAGGTAATTGAACGGCCTACAAAAAAGGTCTGATATAATTTTTCGCTAAGTCAACTCGGTTAAAAGTTATTCGGAGTTAAAGTTCAACCTAAAATTATGTATGATGCCTTTCACAATCTTTTATAGTTTTTTTTACAAAAAAAATGCCTTAAAGACTTAAAACAACATATTATTCGTGATTTTTATCATTTTTAAATCTTGTTGGCATTTTATATTATTGTATTTTATCTGTCCATTTGTTTGTTTGTGCGGGGTTATGCCCGAAACGGCTGGATCTATTTTAGGAAATTAGGGTGACATATTCTATTTTATTTGTTGAACTGTTACCTGTGCAGTGCATTCGTCCGTGTGAAATTTATCAAAAATATGTTGTTTATTGTAAAAAGCGCGTGAGACGTGCAATTTATTGGCCTTCAAAAATAAATTTACATAATCGAAAGCCATGTGTTTGTACGTAACTTAAATTATATTATCTTTTTCGTCAATTTGGCGGCTATTTTGTTTTATTTACCACGCTTGCGTTTACATAACTCAGTGATTATAGCAACGTATAAGAATAACTTAATTATATCGACAATATGGGCATATTATATCTATATAATAAAAGATTTAACACATATTGTTCGATAGTATATAGCTTAAAATTTTAATTACTTTCTTATATGGTCTAAATGAGCACTGAGGGTGATATATTGTTGGTTAATGCATTCCTACACCCTCTCACCCTACTCATTATTATACTTGGGTAATTCAAAGGGTGGAAGATACACAACATTATGTAAATGTTCAGGTCTTAATATCTTATTTAGGATGCATTTACGGTTGTAGTATTGATTTACTATTATTTTTGTTTTAAATACCCTTAGAACTTTATTGTAATGTGTTGTGGAATAAAACATACGTTTTTTTATATATTAGGGTTAAGTAAAAACTAGTATTAGTATAAATCTGAAACACATTTGTAAAGTGCGCTTTTTGTTTGTTTGTGTAAGGAAGGAGTATTCCGAGGCAGGCTATTGTTGGAACTCTGAACAATTCTAACAGTGTGTAATGTTTGTTTGGCTTGTCAGTGGAACTGCTATGATACAGCTTGCGGCGCGCGTTGTCCATTCATATTTATAGGAATTTAATTTTTCTTTCTATAAATACATATAAATCTTTGTTTTCGAAATTGTGGTTGTTCTGATATGATACAATTAATTGAACTTTCAATTAAATCATACTTCATTCGTAACTGCATTTAAACACTCTAATACTAAAACTAGCTGCTAAATGTATGATGCCAAAAATGAATACAATGAAACTTGGGTATGGGTAGGAAAAAAAATTCTTTCTGATAGTAACATAACCATAAAATTTCATTCCTATATATATGTTAAGTCTTATTTAAGTGTATTAATTACATAACACAGTTATTAAATATTATACTGTATTTATTTATTGACAATTGTGGATATACAACAGTTGGATGTATGATATAATAATAAGGAGTATAGTAGACTACTGACCTATGTATATGTATAACCTACAACACTTTATCACATAGATACAAGTTACACTATTAACAATGTTGAAAAATTAAATTATGTTATATTACATATTGATAAACATTTGAGAAAGAAAAAAAATAGAAAAGATGACAGGAAAAAGTGAAAATGAAGTCATCTATAGGAACCAGAATTAACCTATGGAAAAGAAAACAACATAGCAAATATATATGTACAATCAAAGAAAGAATCCTGTACATATAATAAGAATATAAATATAACATACTTTTTCCATTTCCATGAAAAAAAAATATTGTAGGTATCTTGGAATAAGCAATAGAATACATTTCAATCATTTTTTGAAATGTCTGTCTGTTTGTATGAACACGCATCACTGCTAAAGTACTGGGTTCACGATAAACTTCACCAAGAAAATCATAAAGTGTATCCTCGAGAGTATTTTAGTCTTTGTTCCATTAAAATTGGTCTACTCTATAGAAGTTATTGTAATTTGAATGACGGCTCGAGTTAAGTACGGCAGAAGAATAGAAACCTGTAATAATATTATAAAGGTGGAAGGTTTGATTATTTGGTTGAACATGCTAATCTCAGGAATTGGACCAATAGGGTCCGATTAAAAAAAAATCATTCAGTGTTACATAGTTCATTTATTGAGGAAGGCTATAGGCTATATATCATCACACTGAGACCAATAGGAGCAGATCACAAGTGAATAATGTTTTAAAATCGTTTTATTTTTAAACTTTAGCCCAAAGTAACTATTCTACACGGACGAAGACATGGGCAGAAGCTAGTATTGAAATATAATTTACTGGTTTATTTGTATTGTAGTTGATATATTGTTTGCAGATGATATTGATACGCTGACTTACAATATTTATAGATGGAGACAGTGATAAAGCAAACAGAGGAGAGTATGGGCCGGAAGCTGACGAACGCGTCGCGGCTGCACGAGGACTACCGGCCGTTGAAGGCGGAGGTGGATCTGCTGCGGCGGCAGTACCTCGGCCTCGACCGGCTGCCGGACCTGCACGAGGAGGAAGGCAGTCCCGTCACACCCGAGTCAGTGTTTACTCCATACCATTATCTCATTCTAACTTTATACATGTCAGATATTCATTTTACATAAACCCTTGTGATGAAATCATAACATAGATTTGTTCTGTTGGTGTGTTCCGGCACCTGCACTAGAGAGCCGGTCCTTCCTAAGCTTAGCACGTTTACTCATCTTGGACCAAATCGTCATCTAACATGGGAGTTCCGATCCGACCACGGTGGGAGACGGACGTCGCGTTCGTTACCCTCTGCGATTTCGATACTCGTGATTTAGTGACGTCAGTTATTACTTCGTGAGTGCTCATTTCCATTGTTCCGATTCGGCACACCTGCGCCGCACACATGTGCTACACACCTGCGTTCTGTTTTCTAGAACTGAGTGAGACCTGTCCTTTCTATTTATTTATTGCTTTATTTATTTCGTGATATAATTATTTGTTTACTCACTTACTTATTTATTTATCAATTTATTTTCGTATTTCTCAATTCGTTTCTTTATATATTTATTTACTTTTTTGTTTATTTATGTAGTCTTATATTATTTTTCTCCTGTCTCGCTCACGTATTTATTTACATTTTTCTTCTAATTTGTTTCGTTTTAAACAGCTTTTTTGATCCGGACTCGGGATAGTCCCGTAGTTTTTCGTTTGGTGTGCCCCCTGCCAGGCAGGGAGATTAGTTCGCGTCCCCCTTAGGCTACGGAATGGCTCGCAATAATAGTTTTACGGGACTCCGTGACGATTTGTTGGTTATTGGCGTCGACGAAACCGCCGTTGACGCCATTCTTGCGCGACATTGTTTCCCGTCCACGAAAGACGTTCAATATGTCAGATGGCGCTTGGGTGCCTAAACACGCGGCTACACCGGCAGTGTAGTAGCTTAAAAGTCAAAAAATCAATTATGCGTCCCCACCTGTACAGATTTTCGCAATTTAATTAGATTCTTTCGGGAATCTAAGTTAGCGTATTTCACGTTTGCTCTCGCGGAGTAACGCCTCCTCCGAGTAGTACTTCGTCGTGTCCCAGCCGAGATCTCGATTGACGACGTCACCGCCTCCCCTAAGGAGGGTGATTTCCCAGTCCGGGAGGTACACCGGATGTACCACCCACGCACCCGCGCCCGCTATAATATGGTCTTGGTCCTCCTCGACCTTACAGTAGAGGGTAAGTCTATTTTTAACCTCACTTCCGTCTGCGGCCTCAGTGGCATCAACGTTGAGCCCCCGCGTAAAACTAATACTTCGTCGCAGTGTCATAACTGCCAGAGTTACGGCCACTCGGCGCGTAACTGTCACCTCCGCCCTAGGTGCGTCAAGTGCCTGGACGATCACTCCACGAAGGAGTGCGGGCGCACGCTCGGCTCTCCGGAACCTTCAAGTTGCGTTTTGTGCGGTAACGCGGGTCACCCCGCGAACTATCGCAGCTGTCCCCGCGCACCGCCCCCTCACTGCCAGGCGAGACAGGTGTCTAGGGCGTCTGTGGTCGCCGCCCGCCCTCCGCCTCCACTTTGGTTGTGAAAAACTTCTGGCAAGAGTCACACTGGAATTGTTAATTATTTATAGTTTTACCCTTAGCATGATGGTGCCGCCTCTTATGTAGAGAAAGGTGAATTGGTGTACGGAACTGTTTCTTGCACCAACATTCAAATATTTTACCATAATCATAATGAACACTCTTTATATGTACTGTTAAATTACGTTTGGTTGTGAAAATTTTATGGCAATAGTCACATTGGACATGTTCCTTGTTTATAATTTTTACTTTAGCATCATGGTGCCGCCTCTTATGTAGAGAAAGGTGAATTGGTGTACGGAACTGTTTCTTGCACCAACATTCAAATATTTTACCATAATCATAATGAACACTCTTTATATGTACTGTTAAATTACGTTTGGTTGTGAAAATTTTATGGCAATAGTCACATTGGACATGTTCCTTGTTTATAATTTTTACTTTAGCATCATGGTGCCGCCTCTTATGTAGAGAAAGGTGAATTGGTGTACGGAACTGTTTCTTGCACCAACATTCAAATATTTTACCATAATCATAATGAACACTCTTTATATGTACTGTTAAATTACGTTTGGTTGTGAAAATTTTATGGCAATAGTCACATTGGACATGTTCCTTGTTTATAATTTTTACTTTAGCATCATGGTGCCGCCTCTTATGTAGAGAAAGGTGAATTGGTGTACGGAACTGTTTCTTGCACCAACATTCAAATATTTTACCATAATCATAATGAACACTCTTTATATGTACTGTTAAATTACGTTTGGTTGTGAAAATTTTATGGCAATAGTCACATTGGACATGTTCCTTGTTTATAATTTTTACTTTAGCATCATGGTGCCGCCTCTTATGTAGAGAAAGGTGAATTGGTGTACGGAACTGTTTCTTGCACCAACATTCAAATATTTTACCATAATCATAATGAACACTCTTTATATGTACTGTTAAATTACGTTTGGTTGTGAAAATTTTATGGCAATAGTCACATTGGACATGTTCCTTGTTTATAATTTTTACTTTAGCATCATGGTGCCGCCTCTTATGTAGAGAAAGGTGAATTGGTGTACGGAACTGTTTCTTGCACCAACATTCAAATATTTTACCATAATCATAATGAACACTCTTTATATGTACTGTTAAATTACGTTTGGTTGTGAAAATTTTATGGCAATAGTCACATTGGACATGTTCCTTGTTTATAATTTTTACTTTAGCATCATGGTGCCGCCTCTTATGTAGAGAAAGGTGAATTGGTGTACGGAACTGTTTCTTGCACCAACATTCAAATATTTTACCATAATCATAATGAACACTCTTTATATGTACTGTTAAATTACGTTTGGTTGTGAAAATTTTATGGCAATAGTCACATTGGACATGTTCCTTGTTTATAATTTTTACTTTAGCATCATGGTGCCGCCTCTTATGTAGAGAAAGGTGAATTGGTGTACGGAACTGTTTCTTGCACCAACATTCAAATATTTTACCATAATCATAATGAACACTCTTTATATGTACTGTTAAATTACGTTTGGTTGTGAAAATTTTATGGCAATAGTCACATTGGACATGTTCCTTGTTTATAATTTTTACTTTAGCATCATGGTGCCGCCTCTTATGTAGAGAAAGGTGAATTGGTGTACGGAACTGTTTCTTGCACCAACATTCAAATATTTTACCATAATCATAATGAACACTCTTTATATGTACTGTTAAATTACGTTTGGTTGTGAAAATTTTATGGCAATAGTCACATTGGACATGTTCCTTGTTTATAATTTTTACTTTAGCATCATGGTGCCGCCTCTTATGTAGAGAAAGGTGAATTGGTGTACGGAACTGTTTCTTGCACCAACATTCAAATATTTTACCATAATCATAATGAACACTCTTTATATGTACTGTTAAATTACGTTTGGTTGTGAAAATTTTATGGCAATAGTCACATTGGCTCTGCGATTTCGATACTCGTGATTTAGTGACGTCAGTTATTACTTCGTGAGTGCTCATTTCCATTGTTCCGATTCGGCACACCTGCGCCGCACACATGTGCTACACACCTGCGTTCTGTTTTCTAGAACTGAGTGAGACCTGTCCTTTCTATTTATTTATTGCTTTATTTATTTCGTGATATAATTATTTGTTTACTCACTTACTTATTTATTTATCAATTTATTTTCGTATTTCTCAATTCGTTTCTTTATATATTTATTTACTTTTTTGTTTATTTATGTAGTCTTATATTATTTTTCTCCTGTCTCGCTCACGTATTTATTTACATTTTTCTTCTAATTTGTTTCGTTTTAAACAGCTTTTTTGATCCAGCCCTCGGACCTGATGTAACGATGGTCCGATAAGGTCTCCACCTCCTCAAGCACCCTCCACCTCCAGACACGGCATGCGACAGACGGGGTTGCAAATGAGACGTCTATCAAAATCTATCAAAACTTTTCTACTTTCAATGCAAATAACTTAGCCGGTTATTCTACGACTTTCTATTTTTATTTATATGTATATATATATGTATGTGTGTCTGTATTTATATATTCATTGTTTCCCTATTATTAATATATATGTACTTATTATCTCATATTTCATGTTAAACTTCTATGCCCCCGCGTAAAACTAATACTTCGTCGCAGTGTCATAACTGCCAGAGTTACGGCCACTCGGCGCGTAACTGTCACCTCCGCCCTAGGTGCGTCAAGTGCCTGGACGATCACTCCACGAAGGAGTGCGGGCGCACGCCCAGCTCTCCGGAACCTTCAAGTTGCGTTTTGTGCGGTAACGCGGGTCACCCCGCGAACTATCGCAGCTGTCCCCGCGCACCGCAGGCGCGACAGGTGTCCAGGGCATCTGCGGCCGGCGCCCGCCCTCCGCCTCCACCGATCACTACCAGCCTGTCTCTCCAAACAGAGCGTGCTCACGCCCACGCCCGCGTAACCACAGATCACGCCGCCGTGGTCTGGAGGTAAATTTCGATCCCGCACACCAGACTAGGCCCCCATCGCCAGTAGGTCAAGCCTAGGTCCGTTCCCTCGGCGTGGAGCCCCTGAGTACGCTGCTCGCGCGATACATTGAAACAAAATCTTGCATCACTGCGACAACAATACACATATCACCTCCACACACGTGCCCGCATACCTACACGCTTACACATGCATGCACACATGGAAGTGTTTTATATTTTTACCTTATGAAACTGGTAAATAGTTTAGAAAATTATCCGATACGAAATATATATAAGAGCTGTTGAGGTATATATGCTTGGTACACATATATGTTTCAGTAACTCATACAAGTATGAATATGTAGCTTAGATTTGGTTAGCTCAGATAGGTCGCGAATTACATGAGTCAGGCAACAGCCCAAGCCGAGGTGTGCCGTGCACCCTTGAACTAGTTGTCAAATAAAATCGGCTGAGTGCCTTAAGCGCTCGCATTAGTGGTCCGGTGAAGCTGTTAAGACCTTGCTAGGTAAATAGCGTATTCAGTTCGAAAATTGAATCGAATAACTAACTGACCCGGACACGTGTTGCTGTGGCTCAGTTATTACATGTTGAATTAAAACTATTTAACGGGATTTTTATTAGGTTCCAGCGCATAAATTAGTACAAAGGTATGTTTTACACATATTTAATATAACTTCTACACGGTACATTAAACTTTTGAAACAATTACAAGTTATGACCAAAGTTTTTGTGGTACACGGCGCAAAAGTTCACTTTTTTTAAGCGTCTCGGAGACGTAAACTGTCGGCGTTCGGATGGATCCGACGCGAGGCGAATCGGCGCCTGCCATTGGAGACTACCACGATCCGCGCATGCGCGGTGGGTCCCGGTGGGTGCCCGGTGCTGCCGCGTTACAACTATGATTAACTATTTTCAAAATTAAAACGTGGAGCTATCTATATGATATCTATAACAGTCTGTTCTACAGTTTTCTGTCAACAAACTAATTTAAAGCGCCATCTGTTGGAGGCTGTTGAAACTTATAATTAATAAAAATAATCAACAATTATTTAATTTGTGATTAAAAAATATTGAGGCCTTTAATCGATATATAAATTATCCTAACTTACAAGTTGGACCAAATTAATACATAAATGCCTACTTTCATGAAGATCGGTTGAGTAGTTTCGGAGTTCAAGAAGATATGTAACCAAATCTATTTTGAATTCCTTCAATCGATATAGAACGGCTTAGGAGATAAATTGATTTCTTTATTTTTCTAGGTAACGTTCCTGATGATGCCTCTAGAGATAGCGTGGGCTGGCACTGTTCAATGGCTTGCCGGCGATCTTATGTGCCGTATTATGATGTTCACCAGAACCTTTGGACTTTACCTTTCCAGTTTTGTCCTCGTTTGGATTGCAATCGACAGGTTAGTTTGTTTTTTACGCATTAAATAAGAGAAATAGAATTTACTATTCAAATAATATTGTCCACTATAATTTGCATTACGTAAAAGTACGTATTTAGTGGCAAGGATATCCACAGTTACCACATATTTTCTTCATAAAAGTAGTTTCATAGAAAGAGTTAATTAATTTTTTTTTTAACATAAACCACATATTGATAACGGACTAAATGGTTATTATTTATTTTTGTTTGTGTTAATCTCCGTGATTAATTTCGGGCTTATTTTAGTATCTTTACATTACTTTCTTTATTTTCATGCATTGTCCATGCATCCATTACTATTATAGTTTTATAGTTTACAAAATTACCACAATAGATATACAAAAAGTGGGTTAATAAGAGATGTGGTTAAAAAATTTGTAAAACTGATGTAATTATTACGATTTTACTGAACGGCCATCTCACCTCGCGCTTAAATCTGCAAGGAAATATACAAATACGTATAATGCAAAATCTATGATTCTTAAGAGCCACTGTAACCTTTATTCCCTATGATTTAGAGTCGTGTACATGCAACTTTAGAGCTAATCTCCACCCTAATAGCAACGATATTTAGCAACACCGTCAATAATAAGCACGACACCAGATTGCAAGGTATAAAGTAATTAAATCATTTAAAAAGTATGTCAAGTATCCTAGATAAAACCTTTCTTTTAGTATTGGCTGTGAAAAGGCAATACTAATGTCGTCATCGAACTAATAAAACCGTTAATCGACAAGAGAAACTAGTAGACATTTCTATTTCCAAGAAACAATTGTGTTAAATGGTTTAACCTTTTAGAAGAATTTATTTAACTAGCGTGTAAAATAACACAAAATCTTACATCACTGCGACAACATTACACATATCACCTCCACACACGTGCACGCATACACGCTTACACATGCAAGTGGAAGGGTTTTATTTTTTCCCTTATCAAACTGAAATAGTTTAAAATATTATCCGATACGAAATATATATAAGGGTTGTTGAGGTATGTATGCTTGGTACACATATATGGTTCAACAACTCATATATGTATGAATAGTTAGCTTAGCTTAGGTTAGTCATATATGTATGAATAGTTAGATTAGCTTAGGTTAGCTCACATAGGTCGCGAATTGCATGTATCAGGCAACAGCCAAAGCCGAGGTGTGCAGCGCACCCTTGAGCTAGTTGTCAAAATAAAATCGGCTGAGTGCCTTAAGCGCCCGCCTTAGTAGTCCGGTGAAGCTGTTAAGACTTTGCTTGGTAAATAGCGTAGTCAGTTCGAAAAAAAAAACGTCATTTAACATGAGATGAGATGATGGTGAAACGCTAAAAACAATGGGTGTGTGAATATTAATATTAATGAATTATTCGATATTGAATCGAACTGTATAATTCGATTTGAAATTCGAATAATTTGAACTATGCGAATAATTCAAAGTATTTATCAGATATTGAATAATTATTAATATACAAAATTAGTTCAACAGATTTGTCTGATAGTCAAAGGAGTTTTAATTGAACTAGGTTGAAAATTTATAATAAATAAAGGTTTATTTAAAAGAGCATTTAAATCTTGATGTCTAAATAATAATTAATAATTCGCAATGGAAATCTCACGTACCCGATAAGTTATTTCATATTTATACATATTCCACGATTATCTCACTGATAGGACTATTCGCTTTAGAGTGGATGGGGAACTATCCCTGCCCCACCCGATATGCTCAGGTGTGCCACAGGGCTCCATACTCGCGCCCTCGCTCTTCAATCTGTTCATCAGTGACCTACCACGGTCTAAACGGGTCGAGGTAGGTTGCTATGCTGATGATACCGTTATTTACACTTCCAGCCTTCGGTCGGACTTTCTTAGGAAGCGCATCGAAAAGGCCGTTTGCACACTCGGCAAATGGTTTCGTCGATGGCGCATAGAAGTTAATCCTGATAAGAGCACCGCGATACTCTTCGATCCTTTACGACGTAATAATAACCTCGAGCCCATCAGGCTATAAGGAACCGATATACCTTGGGCCGACGAGGTCAAATATCTCGATGTTACATTAGATAAACATTTAAATTTCGAGTCACATATAGATAGAGTGCGAAACAAAGCCGCTATGGTCTTGGGTCGCCTCCATCCATTGCTTTGTCATAGGAGTAAGATGTCCCTCAGACACAAGCTCACTTTGTATAAGACGTGTATCCGTCCCGTGATGACATATAGCAGTCCCGTTTTTGCGCATATGTCGAAAGATAATTTTCATAAGTTGCAGGTTCTTCTATTTTGCGGCGGATACCACTAACGGACTGGAATGATTCGCGGCTTTTTCAAAATAACTAATCGTAAGTGATTTTACGTGCGCCCACATAGAAGGCATCTCTAGGTCCCTATGTAGATCAACTCTCCGGATGTACCACGGGGCACCGGTCACTTTACGTAAAACGCGGTTTTGAAGAACCTGCAACTTATGAAAATTATCTTTCGACATATGCGCAAAAACGGGACTGCTATATGTCATCACGGGACGGATACACGTCTTAGACAAAGTGAGCTTGTGTCTGAGGCACATCTTACTCCTATGACAAAGCAACGGATGGAGGCGACCCAAAACCATAGCGGCTTGGTTTCGTACTCTATCTATATGTGACTCGAAATTTAAATGTTTATCTAATGTAACACCGAGATATATGACCTCGTCGGTCCAAGGTATATCGGTTCCGTATAGCCTGATGGACTCGAGGTTATTATATATAAGGGTTGTTGAGGTATGTATGCTTGGTACACATATATGTTTCAACAACTCATATATGTATGAATAGTTAGATTAGCTTAGGTTAGCTCACATAGGTCGCGAATTGCATGTATCAGGCAACAGCCAAAGCCGAGGTGTGCAGCGCACCCTTGAGCTAGTTGTCAAAATAAAATCGGCTGAGTGCCTTAAGCGCCCGCCTTAGTAGTCCGGTGAAGCTGTTAAGACTTTGCTTGGTAAATAGCGTAGTCAGTTCGAAAAAAAAAACGTCATTTAACATGAGATGAGATGATGGTGAAACGCTAAAAACAATGGGTGTGTGAATATTAATATTAATGAATTATTCGATATTGAATCGAACTGTATAATTCGATTTCAAATTCGAATAATTTGAACTATGCGAATAATTCAAAGTATTTATCAGATATTGAATAATTATTAATATACAAAATTAGTTCAACAAATTTGTCTGATAGTCAAAGGAGTTTTAATTGAACTAGGTTGAAAATTTATAATAAATAAAGGTTTATTTAAAAGAGCATTTAAATCTTGATGTCTAAATAATAATTAATAATTCGCATTATTAAAATAAACAAAAATGTATCTTTTCCTATGGCTATTAGTATAATAATTCTTCCGTATTATAAAAATATTGGAATATTTGGAAAGTCGAAAGTATGGTATGGTGGTGTCGCAGCCGGTTCCCGTGGTCGGCGGGGTCGTCGGGGTCGCTGGGGTCGCTAGGGTCGGCGGGGTCGCTGGGGTCGGCGGGGTCGCTGGGGTCGGCGACGGCGCGACGTTCGCGACGCCGAGCGCGCCGCGGAAGCCGCCGCCGCCGCCGCCCGCGTTCAGGTCTGCACTCGACCAAGATTTCATTACCGTCTCCCTGAGGTTCGATTATGATTTACTTTTTATTTTTTACTAATTCCTCTCCCTCTCCGACCACCTCCTACATCCCTTGAAACCATTTTAATCATTTCTTTTTTTTCTTATTATTCTTATGTTACCTACCACAAACGACAGTTGAGTTGGTGATGTTTATTTATGAATTTACCTTCCTTTCCCTTATTTTGTTAGTGATACTGAAGGTGAAATTAGTTAATTTCTTATAACATTATATTTTGTATAAATAGTATTCGCTAATATTATTACTTCGTTTCCAATAACAATAATATATCCGTTATCTGCTGGAAAATATCTGGAATATAATCATAAATTAATAAAAGTAAATTCAAGTCAACAACTAACATTCAGTATATTCACTTCAACATTCATTTTAGTTATTTGTGGCAATCATTTCATTGTGTAAATATGACCCATGTTCATAAAATATTTTTTAAGCATTTTTTTTAATGAGCATGAACCATTTTTCTTTTTGACACGAATTTAAATTTTTTCTTGATGTACAATCTATTCTATACATATAATAAAAATGAAAATATAAAGATAACATTTTTTAAATAATTGGATATAAAAGTATACACGCTAGTGATAACAAAAATGCAATTTAATTTTTTGCCGGTCTGTCTGTCTGTTTGTTCCGAGTAATCTCCGAAACGGCTGGACCGATTTTGATCTGTATTTCACTGGCAGATAGCTGAAATTACAGCAGGTTACTTAGGCTACTCTAAATTAGACTAGCTGTTAACCGCGGTTTCGTCCGCAATGCTATCTCCAAAACGGTTGAATCTATTTTCACGGGACTTTGGCCGGCAGATAGCGAACGTTATAAAAAGTAATTTAATATATTTTAATTTAGAGTAGCTGTTAGCCGTGGCTTTGCCCGCAGTGCTGTATCCAAAGCGGTTGGACCGATTTTCACGGGACTTTTACTGGCAGATAACTGACCTTATAGGAAGTAATTTAGGTTACTCTATTTTAGACTAACTGTTATCCGCGACTTCGTCCACATGAAATTTACCAAAAATATGTTATTCACTGTAAACATGTGCGTAAGACGTGCGTTGTACTGGACTCCAAGAATAAATATAATTGAAATTCGTACATCTATGAATGTTATTTGAGTTATATTGTCTTTTTGGTCAATTTGACGGCCATTTTTTTTTTCGTTTACCGCGCTTTCGTCTCTATAACATAGTAACCATAGTAGTATATACGAATATTGTATAGAGTTCAATGAGTACTATTTAAACTGTCGAATATTAAAAACTGCTTAGACAGATATAAAGTTTTATATTTTGATTTATGCAAGATTTTAAGACGTTAGTTCATTCATTGTTTACAATTCAATATTATAATTATTAATAGTGATTTTGAAGATAGAAGCCTTACGCTTTCTAATAATACATTAGACCATAACTGTATTACTTATTGACAATATGGACTTATTTTATCATCATAATAACATCTTTAAGTCATTGTTTCATTAGTTCCTTATACAGTGTAAGTGAGCACTGGTTATATGGTGGGTTAAGGTTCCAAATATGTTGCTGATGATAAACCTTAATTGACACACTGTTAGTATTTGTGTCGTACCTGAAATTGTTTATAAAGAGCATTTCTATAATTGTACATAGTCTCAAAATTTTATTTTTATTTAATATAATTTTAAAAAACGTGTGCGAAGTTGCGGATCCTGCTAGTATACTATATATTTTGAATAATTTGTAAATAAGTTATCTGTAAGGAGTCGAAGCAATATGTTTAACATGTTCCGTGCTAATCCATTTTTGTGCGAGGTGTCCTTCAGGCCATTTGCTATTTTGACAAAAGATAGATATATTATCTTTATTTTTTCGTCCCGACTATCGTACAATATAACGTTAGAATGTGAGGACATGCCGCGTACCACCGGTGGTAGAGGTGGTAGAGGCGGTAGAGGTGGCACGGGACGTGTTGAGCGTATGTGAGAGTGAGGTGTGGTGGTGGTGGTGGGGCGCAGGCAGCAGCCGCCGCCGATGAAGTCGTGCCTGTCGTGCCACCAGCAGATCCACCGCAACGCGCCCATCTGCCCGCTCTGCAAGGCCAAGAGCCGCTCCCGCAACCCCAAGAAGCCCAAGAAGAAATAGTCGCGACTCAACAACACAACACCCCTTCTAACTTTACTTCTAATACATACATTTTCACTATTATATCAGCCGAGCTCGCTTCTCAACGCGGAAAGCATTATGTGTTTCTTCTTTATATGCTTCACGGTTCAACAAACACTACTTTCTATATGATATCTTTATATATATATAATTCTTCTGTACATACATATGTGACTGAACTTCTCCTAGACGGCTAGACAAATTTTGATGAAACTTTTGTGTTCAGGTGGATTCGAGAACGGTTCAGATTCACAATTGGATCCGGTTGTCTTTTAAGATGTTTTTATTATCAAGTCAGGACAACGTCCGCCGGGCCCGCAAGTTACGTATACAATAGAGTCTCAGTAATCCGGCACTTTGCGAAACCAGGGAGCGTCGGATTATGGGAATGTTTCGATTATAGGATTGTATAGGAAATGCGTATAGAGTTTTTTGGGGATTAAACTGATAGCAGATAGAGAGAGGCAAGGATGCCAGATTATTAGACGTATCGGAGTTCTAAAGTGCTGGATAACTGAGAGTATTGTATTCAAGTGATTATGTTGCTATCGAATGCTAATATATCTTGACGTTTTGCAATAATTTCGAGGGCGTGGAATCAGTAAACGCGAATGTGAGCTCTCGAGGAGCGGAGGTGCCGGGGGGTCAGGCTTTGTTAAACACTCGATTAATAACAATCTCTAAGGTTCATTATAAAAATTCATGAAACTTTGTGTACCATATAAAATGTATATATCAATACATTGATAATTTTCAAGATGTACTTTCACTTTACTAACTTTACTTACGCTTTACTTTCAGAATTTCTTTTATCCCAAATATACTACTATCCATTAATACAGTTCATGTTTTTTACGTTTATATGTAAAAGGAATTATTATTATTGTATTTATTGTTTGATATTATGACTGTCCCGAGACAAACACTACTTTCTATATGATATCTTTATATATATATAATTCTTCTGTACATGCATATTTGACTGAACTTCTCCTAGACGGCTAGACAGATTTTGATGAAACTTTTGTGTTCAGGTGGATTCGAGAACGGTTCAGATTCACAATTGGATCCGGTTGTCTTTTAAGATGTTTTTATTATCAAGTCAGGACAACGTCCGCCGGGCCCGCAAGTTACGTATACAATAGAGTCTCAGTAATCCGGCACTTTGCGAAACCAGGGAGCGTCGGATTATGGGAATGTTTCGATTATAGGATTTTATAGGAAATGCGTATAGAGTTTATTGGGGATTAAACTGATAGCAGATAAAGTGTGGCAAGG
Source organism: Antheraea pernyi (assembly GCA_015888305.1). Lineage (NCBI taxonomy): Eukaryota > Metazoa > Arthropoda > Insecta > Lepidoptera > Saturniidae > Antheraea > Antheraea pernyi. The sequence goes on from MU158962.1 coordinate 357,220, forward strand.
ATGCCAGATTATTAGACGTATCGGAGTTCTAAAGTGCTGGATAACTGAGAGTATTGTATTCAAGTGATTATGTTGCTATCGAATGCTAATATATCTTGACGTTTTGCAATAATTTCGAGGGCGTGGAATCAGTAAACGCGAATGTGAGCTCTCGAGGAGCGGAGGTGCCGGGGGGTCAGGCTTTGTTAAACACTCGATTAATAACAATCTCTAAGGTTCATTATAAAAATTCATTAAACTTTGTGTACCATATAAAATGTATATATCAATACATTGATAATTTTCAAGATGTACTTTCACTTTACTAACTTTACTTACGCTTTACTTTCAGAATTTCTTTTATCCCAAATATGCTACTATCCATTAATACAATTCATGTTTTTAATTTTTTTTACGTTTATGTGTAAAAGGAATTATTATTATTGTATTTATTGTTTGATATTATGACTGTCCCGAGAACATATATACATGTAATCGTATCAATTAATAAAGGAAATTTCGAATGATTCATCGATATATCGGAAGAAAGTACATTGATTTTTTCTTTTGTTTTATCGAATGGCCGGTCACATGAAATAGTTCCGAAACGTTAATATATATCGGATGTCCATAGCCCTGTCTATGTGATAAATGATTCAGACCTGCTTGAGACAGGCAAGCCAACCTCACCTGCACGTGGTGCACCCTGATGAATAACGAGCGAGGCAATGGCGATAGCGGGGTGATAGGGCTCTACAGCCTGACTGGGTCGCAACCACCATGTATATGGCGAAAAATCCCGTCATAGTGATTCGCTTCTGCGGGTCGCGTTTCGGGATTAGCCTGTGCATATCCAGCTGTTCGCAGGCCGGCATGACAGCGGCGACCGGCGATGGATACTGTGTCACTCGGTGGTCGCCATTGTTTTTGGATTGTACTGTGCTTACCATCAGACGTAGTGCAGTCATTTTGCCGTGCTATTATAAACAAAAAAACATGAATGCAATTACCAAAAACAAAACCATTACTCTACCTTTATGGTTTCGTATATGTTTTTATAAATTTTCTAGACTCTGGTGGTCATAATCACTCGGGTATTTGTATTGCGAGGTAATTGCAGTATTATAGAAGTCGATTAGTCGAGAGAAAATATTCAAGTACAATTCAAATGTTAATATTGGAGTACTATTCAAATTGTTGAAAGAATCGAAATGATCGATTGTTGCGTATCGCGATTATCGGTATAACGTATTGCTTACATTACAAATCAGAGTCGTAGTACATATTCAGAATTATACAGAGTTGGCCTTTTCATCAAATTAATGTTACTTTGTTCACGCACCACGAGCGCCGTCAAGTTTTACAATACTGACAAAAATATTTCTAAGTCTAAACTAATGTACTGTGTCCTACAATCCGTTTATAACATGTAATAATTTTATTTTCATTTATATTTTTCATTCATTTAAAATGGATTTATATATCCAATTGTAAATATCACGAAGAAATTAAATGATTTTCTTCAATTGTACAGTAAAGTTACAGTTTTTTTGTAAATAAATACTATAATATTAATTAAAGTGACTTAGAATACGTACGTAAACTCAATTTTGTAGTGAGTTACATTTATTTATGTATACAGTATGTTAACTAACAAGTTCTGACATAGAGAAGTTACGGTAAGGGAGGCATGCGCTCTCGTGCGGTTTATTGTTTACAGCCTGCGAAACCTACAGCCTACAGAAACAACTGCCACTGTCAAGGGTTTTAGTTATTTTTTTTAGCAAACAATTTCTAGAATATTATTGCGACTGGAGAGTAGGTAATAATATAATAAGTAAGTTTCCAACAAGTTGTGTCATTTCAGAATTCATGCTCCGTGGTATTGTTTGCCATCCACTTGTGCACAATGACCGAACTATATCACCAAAATATCACAAATATTACGAAATATAGAGTGAAATAACACAGGATTATGAATAAAATATAAAGGCCAGTACATGACAAGATCCCGTCAAAAACTCGCAAGGGTTTTTATTTATATGGTAGCAGAGACCGGGGAGTAGTAATGATACCTTATCAATTCAAACTCAAATGCTCCTCAATATGTTAAGTACTTATGTATTATATGTACTTTGACTATCTCCACGAGCATCTCTGACTAATGTAAGAGAAGACAATGATCTGTTAGGATTATAACACCCGCAATAGTGCTAATAGCATTTCGGGATCAACCAATGTATATCTAATTTCAGAGAGGTTTACAGGCCGGCATGACAACGATGAATGTTGAAGGATTGTAAATTTCTCAGTGGTCACCATTGATTTCGAATTGCACTATATTTACAGTCACGTTGATCATTTTGTCGTGCTTCTATTACAAAAATGCATATCAGAAAACTCACACGAAAAAGCGTCGCAATCGCAGAGAAAAACATGCAGGAACTCGACTGAGAGTGTTTCTAATACCGTTTGTTATTGAGTAATTGTTAACATACTGTGTATTACTTCTTAGTGATAAAATCTTAGTGCCAAAGTAAGTTGAATAGAATAATAAAGCTTTTTTTAAGTTAATATACTGTTTTATTTAATAAATACTTGTGTGAAGGAAGGGCGGGGTCACGTGTGCCAGTCACTGTGACGCGGCAAGAACAACGTGCTCTGATTATTCTGTACATGAATGAATCTCCTTATTTGGAAGTTCAACAATATAGTGGTTCAACTCGAGTCAGTATCAGTTTTTTTTTATAAAGCCCACGTTGTTATATCAAATGGTAAGTTCTTAATGATACTTAACAAAGTTTATCTGTCTTATTTCTACCATACATATACATTTACCATAAAAGGTTTCCTTTATGGTTATCTATGCATGGTTATTACTTTTCTTTTAAAGAACGATAAGTTTAAAAGCTGAATAAGAACCACTTTTCTTAATAACAAACGGGCTAATGTTTAAGCATGTAGTAGCTGTATGAGTCATCTTTATACAGATTGGTCGAAACTATTAAAGTAGTGCGTTCACGATGAAACCACCTAGAAGATCATAAATATATCGTCGAGTAACATTAATTAAAATCGGTTCAGTCTATCAAAAGCTATTGTAATTTTACTGTCTACTTATGTGAAAAAAATAGATAAGCAAATGGAAGTCCAACCTCATACAAAACACCAGGATATTTTATAATAATAATACCATCTAAGAGACAGTAAATGAAGGATAAATGTTTCATATATTATTTTCATACATGGAATTGTACAAATTAATAGAAATGAAGTTTTGCGGTTAGTTAATATGTGTCAATGACAATAGATGGCGCCCAACATATTATTGCTGCCTTTGTTAGATTTATTTCGAGTTATCGTTATAATTCGAAGTTATGTTTTGAATGATTGAATATATTATGTTCCTCCCCTTTTTTGTTCATGCACTTACAAGCTTAATGCCACAAGACATTTTCTTACAGCAAACTATTTTACTTATTAGTTTCGAGAAGATGTTTCCGCGTATCAATGATATAAAAATAATCACGTGTCTGAGGCACTAGTAACTGTTGTTAGTAAAGTACCACATCGTACCCCGAGAGTTACATGTTTAGGTTCACATGATTTTATTATCTACTGTCACGGACGTAGTAGCGGGCACAGTTCGTAAATTAATTCGTTTCGGCCAGTCTGAGTAAAGATCTCGGGTTCTCGAGTCATAGAGTCACCTCACCACTGATTACGCTTGGTTGCTCTTACAATTATTCTGTTTATGATTGCATTAAGTAAACATAAGTAAGGATTTGCGCGACTCTAATATACTATGACCATAACTCTGTGTAAAGCAAACTGGAATTATGATTCGAATCATGTTTTGCTTGTGAATCAGCGACTCTTTCATACTTTAACATTTATGTATTTAGTTATTATATGATTTTTGTTTCTTCTTTGTTTTAACTTTAATTCCTAAAATGTAATTTCCTCTAAATGTTATAAAGTCAATACGCGCCAAAATCAATTAAAGCCTATTTGTAATCAGGCATTAGGTTTCCATGAGACAGGCATTGCCTAGTTTGGTGCCATAGTTAAGGCTATATTATGTAAAATATTTTAGTAAATAAAGATATTTCGCTTATTATATTAAATATAAAACACATTCTTTCGTCAGTAATCATTTACATATGCGAGTTATGTGACTAATATAGGTGTATATGAATACTAGAAAGTTGTGTACAAGTGTCGTTTTGTGAAAATATTATAGAGCCAGTTTATTGACTTCGCGTAACACATAATACGTACAGACATCTGCCAACAGTATAGACGGGATGACGCAGTATTTATGAAGTAATGATTCATTCCGGTTGCATCATTTTCGGGTAAAACATACAATAACTTTACTCCAGTTTGTCATAAAGATATATTGATTATATTGTATTATTATAGTACCCATTGTCGATGAGTTATTGTTGTAATGTAATGCTAAATAACGCTATCGGGTCACGTGACGCGAGGTCAAGGGGTCACCGTACTTACCTACTCGACTCGACCGACGCTGTTTTTGTGCTGACGTCTATTGCGTCGAAGATGTTTCTTTAAGATCATCTGAGGACGTTCTGTTTTTATATCATTGATATTACATAATATGTTTGTTATAACAATAATAAAAAGCAACTCAAAATCAAAAATACTTTATTATATTTAGGCCCTAACGAGGCGCGTGTGAACGTCAAAACTACCACCGGTTCGGACAAACAACCCAGTGGTCGAGACGGCAAGAAACTCGTTCGTGTTTTTCTTTTTAACATATGCATATATTTAAAATACATTAACGTTATAATTGTTTTAGCGGATGCACAGAGAGGAGTCAATTCCAGACATCATCACCGTTCAAATATGGATTCACTCTAATAATAGCTTTTTGATACCAAAACTCACTTGACATGACGAATGAAAGTAGTAAAACTTATTCATGCCAAGTTAAAACGAGTATATTTAACCATTTCTTTTGTTATAAAAATTCTGAGACAGATGATGAATCGATGATAACACTTCATTATTTAGCAACACTTCCATATAAATGCATACCGAAACGTTACTAGAACACGGCAGCGACATGAATATAAAAAATAGTACCTACATTATATTCCCTGGAACCTTAAGAGGTAACTTTATAGATATGAGTATGTAGAACATATTGATAACAAGGATATTCGTACATATTTACGTTGGTTAATAGAACAAAGAGATAACGCGAGTATGGGTAACATTTTCTGAGACTTTGTAGCACAGTGATCTATAACCCTTACGCGTACGCACGGGGCTTTTGCATGCGACGCCTGCTACTGTCTATACCAAAACAAACTGTAAATACTTGTCTTCTATACATATCATAAGAATATAAAACTAACGTGTCTGTACTTTTTAAATTTTTGTGAAAAAAATTGTTGCAGGTGTCTGGGAATCTATCTATCTATACTAATATATAAAGCTGAAGAGCTTTGTTTGTATGGTTGAACGCGCTAATCTCAGAAACTACTGGTCCGATTTGAGAAAATCTTTCGGCTTTAGGTTATATATCAACGCTAAGACCAATATATAAGAATGTTTCAAAATCGGGCATAAAAAATAGTTTTTTTTTTTCGAACTGACTATGCTATTAACCTAGCAAGGTCTTCGTAACAGCTTCACCGGACTACCGATAAAAAATGCCTTTTGAGAGTTTTCGCTGCGTATTAGCGTTAGTATTAAATACGCTGCCATGGTAATGTGGTAACATTCTATCGCAAATATTTCCAAAGTTTATTTAGTGTTCCTATTCAAAAAAAATATTCTACGTTTTGTTTCCAATTTTTTGTTTGTAATCTATTAAGTATTATAAAAATAAAGTGTGTGTATGTAAAAGTAAAATAACAACTTTTTGGTGAATAGTTAATGGCTACAAACAACAACAATTTTTTTTTTTGTATTTCGTCGGTATTTATATGTTATTATATTTTGTCTGTTTGTTTTTTGTTCCGGGTAATCTTCAAAACGGTTGGACCTATTTTAACGGGAATTTTATGGCAGGTAGCCGGAATTATAACGGTTGATATATTCTATTTTATTTGTACGCGGCTTCGTCCTCATTGGTTTCTCACATACGCTATTTCCAAAATGGTCGGACCGATTTTCACGGGATGTAAGATGAATAAGATAACAGACCTCATAACAAGTAATTTAGGTTTTTTATTCGTCTTCGACCGCAGTGTAATATTCGAAATGCTTGAACTGATTTTCACGGGACTTTCAGTGGCAGATAACTCACAATATAAGAACTAACTTAGACTATTTTATTTTGTTAGTCAAGACTTCATCTGCAGTGCTATCCCCAAATCGGTTGGACCGATTTTCACGAGATTTTTGCAGGCAGATAACTAATGAGCTATTTTATTTTAAATTAGCGGGCTCGGCAGACCTTGTCTCGCCCTGATAATAAAAAGGAAACCTTGACAAATTATACCTAAACCTTCTCCATGAATTATTCTATCTACTGAAGAACGGCATGAAAATTCGTTCTGTAGTTTTTGAGTTTATCGCGAACAGATAAACAGACAGACTAGAGGATTTTGTTTACACTATGTAGTGATATGCAGCGATGAACTGTTACCTGTGCATTCGTACATGTGAAATTGATCAAAAATAATTTGTTTACTGTAAACTAGCGCGTGAGACGTGCGCTCTACTGGACTCCAAGAATAAATATACATAATTGTAAGTCCATATATTTGTATGTAATTTGAATTATATTATATTTTTGGCCAATTTGGCGGCCATTTTGTTTTATTTACCGCGTTTGCGTCTACATAACTCAGTCATTATAGCATCGTATAAGAATAACACAATTCTATCGACAATATGGACATATTATATATAATAAAAGATTTAACACATATTGTTCGATAATGGATAACTTAAAATTTTCATTACTTATATAGTTTTAGTGAGCTGATACTGTTACTGAGGGTGGTATATAGTAGGTTAAAATTCCAGGTATGTTGCTGATGATAAATCCTATCCCATTCGATAAACTATTCGAATTCACATATCTAATATACCTACATGTTACAGTAGATGGCGTGCATGTCGTAGTTACAAATGTTTTTGAAAAAGCATTTGTGTAATGTACACGCCTTACAATTTTACATTTCTTTAATACATTTTAAAAAAGCGCGTGCGGAGCCGTGGTTAACATCTAGTACTATCATAAAACTGTAACAAAGCCAAATCTGTACAGTGAATATTTATTATAGACTATTAAAATTATAGACGGGTAGACTTTGTTATCGATATAGAAGCCAAAAATAATCCTTTTACAATTTTTGTCTGTCTGTATGTCCCTGTGAACACGCATCACTCTGAAAGTACTGAACCGATTTTAACGAAACTTTACATAGTGATAACTAATATTTCTAGGTACATTTAGGATATATTTTGTCCCATAAAACGCAAGGGGTTCTCCAGGATAACGGACAAAAATTTGTAGTTAGTGAAATTTTTGACGAATTTTGGTAAATTTTCTTTGTGCTATATATAGCAGACAGATTAGCTATAAATTTAAGCTATATTAGAACGAAGTTCCTTATTGCGCGTTATACGCTTTGAGTGGATGCGAGCTAGACCGAAAAAAGTGTAAGGACTTTTTTGCGACACCTTAGTACAAGAGCCGGCAACGTTGGAAGAACGAGAATTGTAGAAAAGCTGGTTCTTATTATATCTTCCTTTATGTCCTTCCAAACAGAATTTAGGATATCTGATAGCCGCTTAATGTTGTGTTTTTTAATGTGCATCACACCTTTACAGGTCAAAATTTTGATTTATAAATAATTTTAGGAACTTTTTTTCCAGTAACTATTAAACGCTATTAAAAACATGAATTTATCACAGCTAGAATTGTTTTTTTATATACAATAATGTGCCCGATGATATATTGTATAAATAAAAATAATAAATTTCAAACCATATTCTTTTTTACATTGCGAAGAACACATTTCATTTTATTAACCATTATGATATTAAAATTTCTCCGTAAACAATGAAAAGCAACTATAAATGTAACCATATGACTTGGGACTGACGCCATCTTAAATACCTGCGTCGATAACATACGCTACCACAATTATCGCTATCTTTATCGTGCAGCCAGTGCTGCACTAAACTATAGCTAAGTTGTTCTATATACATATTCTTTTTATAGTAACAAATCGGTCTGATTATTGAGTAAATAACTGAATTAATGCCTGGAAGATTAAATTTGTACTTATTTATGTCTAAATAATAATAATAAAATTATCTATCCCAACATGGTTTGAAATTACTTTTATTTTTATTTACAAAAAATAGCATCAGGCACATTATCGTTAATAACAAAAATGTCTGGCTATAATAATTTCATTTTTTAATATAGTTTCAAAGTTAATGAAAAAAACCTCCTAAAATTATTTAAAAATCAATATTTTTGTCTGTAAAGGTGCGATATACACAAATAAACGTAACGTTTACCGGCAGCCAGGTAGCCCGCACGTTATTCGGAAGATACATACATTAAATCTTCATTTTAATAGCAGACCAACTCGAGGATTACCTATTGATGTACTAACTTTTATTAACTTGATTATCCCAGATCATTCAGTGTTTAATTTATCATTATTTATTTTATAAATATATTTTGTCGTTTAATTTACAATTTAACTTTATCAACTTGATATTTTTTCATATAACTATACTGACTGTGTAGTAAACGTCTACAAAAAGGGAAAGGAACAGGTCAAGCATTTTTTTACATTACTGCCAATATATTATATAGGTTAGTTTTTATCTTAGATGATGCTACGGACGGGTTCTAGGTTTTATTTTAAAAAAGTTCTCACATACCACTGGGTATATGTTTGAGCGAGTCCCTTGATAGTTTGGATTCACAGTTGGAAACCGTAATCGTTGTCTAGGTTTAAAAAAATTGTCGCGTTTAAAAATAAAATTGAAACCAGTGATAACTGGTTTGGTGCAGACGAAGTTGCACGGGTCAGCTAGTAAGTACTAAAATACATTTACACCATTTTTATAAATGTCTTTCTGTCTGTTTGTATGAACACGCATCACTGCTAAATTACTACTTTCATGATAAAACCTCCTCAAGAAAATTATGAAGCATATCCTAGAGTAATATTTATCGTTTCACTCTATTATTGTAGTTTTAATGACGACGCGACTTAAGTACGAAAGAAAAGTAGATAATTGAATGGATTTTTGGGGGTTGACTTCTGCTCACGTCCGTAGGCTTTACTCTCGAAACTCTACACGTGACCTCCGGGTGGTGCTAAACGGGCAGCTCTGCAGGTGGGAGGCTTCGGCCGCGGCTTGTTACCACCCTCCGAACTCAATCACACCGCCATTCGATTCGACACACCGATTCGTCGTGTTCCGGTGTGCAGTTCGGGGAAGCCCGTCTTAAGTGGGAGAATGTTTTGAGGACAGTTGTATAGCGATGGTCGAACCGAATATAGCGTACTTTTTATGTAGAGCCGGGTTGTCTCATGTGGAGGCTAGTGGGATCCGAAGCCTGTTGCACCGCTGACCGACCGCAGGTTGTAGGGGTCCCAAGTAGTAAGTCAGCCACGTATGAAAGGCTGCCCCGCCGCCTTGCGAAATATCCCGAAATGCTCCATCGTACCGGATGGCGACCGGAAGGGAGGACCTGACGGCCATTTAAGGGGGTTCGGGCGTCCCCGCAGTCTTTACATGAATATGCTATCAGCTGTGCATTTTTTGGGCGCGCTATATCTTCCTTAATAATAGGTCTTAACCTATGAAATTGCCGTTCTACAGTACTGGCCATTTCAAATCAAAATAATTTTGTTTGGCTAAAAATTCTAATTTCAAATTAATTTTATTTTAAAAATATGGAATTCTTTTTCCA
>MU158962.1:367839-395238 GCA_015888305.1 Antheraea pernyi
AGAAGCTGGCACATCTCCAACCAGCATTGGTAAATCGCTCGTCTCCGCTGCTCCTGCACGATAACGCGCGACCTCATACTGCACAGCAGACGGTCTCCAAGTTGCAAGAACTGGAGTTGAAAGTTCTCCGTCATCCGCCCTACTCACCAGACCTTGCGCCTACATACTACTACTTTTTCCAGAATTTGGATAACTCCTTGGCAGGGAAAAAATTAAATACCCGAGAGGCAGTACAAAATGCCTTTGAAGTTTTTGAAGGGCATCAATAAACTGCCACTGCGTTGGCAAAGATGCATTGATTGCATGGGTGATTACTTCGATTAATACAAATAAAAAATACATGGAAAAAAATCGTTTAAATTTTTTCATACAAAACGGCAATTTCATAGGTAAAGGCCTAATATATTGTCCCTTATATTCATAATACTCATAAAATAATATGAAAAAGTCCAAACGAAAGAGATAGGTTAAACAGCGGTTGCACTTCCTCCTGTTAAAAGTGCACTAGAATATTCGAGGTTTGCACAGTAATCTCAATGCAGTCCACTTTCACCTGGAGACTATTAAGCCGCACCTACTCACGGAGACGCAGATATGATGTCCTTCAGACGGAGCTTACTTGGGTTACCCAGGGTACTTCTTAGAGCAGAACTTTATACAACGCGCTGGTGTTTGTGTGATGCTCGAGATGACATATGCTATCGGCGCCTCTGCAATCTTGAGGACTCCTCAAGATGTTTTCCTTCACCGTCAGCCAATAGTGCTACCAATTTAAATTATAAATGTACGTGAATTCCGAAAAAAATATTGCTACATACCGCGATTCGAACCTGCGGACATCGGGTTGATATTTCACCGGTCGAACTACTAGACCACCACGGTTGTGGTTTAATATCGTATGAATGTATGAATATTGCAATGGTTTAATAAAGAATAGACTGTGTATTCTTAAAACAGACCAATTCTATTCTATATTGAATGTAATTTTATATAGGTATTGTGTAAATGTGACAATTGCGACTCATTATAGAGTTCGCGATAATACTGAAGTACTTATCTCCCAAAACAATTGGCTTAAAAAACATTGAGTACGGTTATAAGACGTTGGAAAACAAATATTCTATAATGTTTTCTGTGAATTGAGTTACCCTGTGTGATTGCGTGGTAATGATGTGCGCATTGCACTCCGCCCTCGACTCACCTCACTCGACCATATTAATCTAATTATGTTGTAACAGAATTATTGTGCAATTGATATGACCTGTTATATTAATTACATTAATTGGTATTATGAATACATAACACTTTATAATAATAACCAGTAATATTTACTAATCCACTGTGCGAACTATATGAAGATTTATCGATAACCAATAGATATTATAATATTAATTTTCGAAAATCTTTTAATGCAGTTTTATTTCTTTTCAAAAATAAAGAAATGTTTCTTTCGAGTGAAATTTGCTATCTCTATTATTTAAAGTATTTTCCCTCCAGGTGGCATTAAAAAATTCCACTCTCTATAACAAAGTTTCGTTTTGCAGGATATGTTCCGGTGAGATTTATATGTACTAGTGGGCGCCCAGTGGTCGACATTCGACCATAGTTCATTGATTTTTTAAAGTTGAATATAGAATGAAAAAGGGCAATGGAACGTAAGAGTAAAATAATACATACAGTCGAGCTTAGCAAACCTCCTTCACAACCTTTTTTGAAGTCCTTTATTGACAGATATCAAAATGTCTTTTTTATTTACATGTGTGTATATTTTGTGTAAAATTGAAGCAGTAGTGTGAGTAATGCATATTTTAATTAATTTAATGTACTTCTAATGCATTTTATGTAAAATAAATAGCTTCCTGCACTTCTCCTCCATATAAACTTTAATTATGCCAAGTTTCACGTTCATCCGTTCGCGCATTTCTCTCAAAAAGGGATACAAAGTTTGAGCTTCCCGTATTAATATATAGATGATGATACTACATGCATATTGTATTTATATGAATTCTAGAAAAAATTATCTATTGCAATCAAGTCGTAAAAATATTTTTAGGGCGCTCATATTATTCACACTGAATAATCTTTACCAGATATAGTAAGCTCATATAGATTTGTATATATTAAAAAGAACTTACAGAAAAGTCCTCCATGGTCTATCTATATCTTTATTTTCTAAAGATAACCCACAGAAACCATATTTATCTCTCACATATTATTAAAAAATAAAAGCATATCTGCGAACATGTTTTACAATCCTTATCAATTAATGTAGATTAAAATTGTCGTTAATACACTGTATTATTTCAATAACTATCTTAGAAACGCCTAACAAGTTATTTGTTAATTATTCACGTAATGAACAGCGCAAAGTTCGCAATATCGATTACTGTTAAGGCCGACTACATTTGTTTTGCGTCAATAGTAAAGCCAATAAATAAACTGGTCTCATAGGAACTCATATAAACGCTTCACTGACAATAGCACATGTATTGTTGAACAATGAGTTTGCGTTACAATTGGCTTTTAATTTTTTTTTAAACATTAATGACTTATTCCATATAACTCGTAACATCCATTTGTTTATACTACTCGTAGAACCCGTTCGGACTCAGATACTGAATAAGACTTAATAGGTAACGTATCTACAGTTTTTTAGTTATAATATCATTGCTTATGTACATATAAACCGTCTGTAGGAGCTTCGGGCTCACTGCTATAAGATTCTAGACTGACACGGACAGTGTAATAATAATACTCGGAGTGCGTGAAATAGACTGTTTATTAATATGACCATATAAGGTATTTATAAAGACACGCGATATTTCATTTATTTGTTCAATTATTTGAACGACATTCTATTTCCAATATTTACAAAAGTTTCAGCCAGCCTGCCAAAGAGGATGACATACTCGGTAGCTACACTTCTATCGAAGAAATATTTTCAGAATTTGATATGTCCCGTCTTTAAATCAGATTAGTTTTTTTTTTAATATGAGGCCACAATCTAACGGGCAGTCATTTAATTCAAGACAAAGTTTATTTTTTATCGTGATAAGTAAACAGGTTATATGCAAACATATGTAGATATTTAATACTCGGGCGCAGAACTGCCAATTAATTACGCTCATTATACAAAAGTATGTCAGTCATGTGAGATGATCGAACCTATGATATCTCGTCACTTATAATCAGTGCGCCACAAGGCCTCTATAATATATTTAAGAATATTGTCATTCACTAAATATAACTCAAAGTACCTATCAAACATTACCAAAGAAAGGCTGTTCAATAGATACAATAGTATTTCATACTAGCTTTTGATCGCGTTAGTATAGATCTTGAAAATAAAATACAAGCCATGTTACTCGTTGAAAGTGTTTTTTAAATGTGTTAACTATTTATTCATTAGGTTATTTGAGTGTATCCATTAGAGTAGATACAAACAAAAAATCAAATGTTTTCTGTTCATAATAGTAGGTATATAAGACGTAGCTGTACGCCCCACGTGTGTTATGCGATGATTCAATGCCAGTAAAGGGTTTTAAGTTACATGGCAGTGTGTTGTGCGGCTAGTATTGTACTGTTGTTGCACACAGTACCTGATAATTATGACTTCTCTGTATAAAATGTTTGTAGGCGTTTTGATGCATGTAATATCTAATCCATATTTTAGCATTTACAGTTCAGCACCTTTTTTGTGGCGTGTAATGGAAGATCTGTGATATTATTAAATATATTCATTGAAATTTTATACCATTAAGACACTTATATGCAAATAAAAACTAATAATGTAGTGTTCAAAACAGCCTATTAATTTTAGATAGTAAATGTGTAAATGATTACTATAAAGTTATCCTTGGGAGATAGACATATACAATACCATCACGGACTTTTCTGTGCGATATTTTTTAATATACAATTAATTCCATAGTATATTATTTTTATGTATATTATAAAATGTTATCAGGTTTAACAACATAAACTCCGAAAATGATTAATTAATTTTTATTATAATGATTTTTTTCTCCTTTCTACTCGTATAATATGCATACATATCAATCTTCCGGAAAAAATGTTCTATTAAGGAAAATAAATTCAAAAGTAGTTCCGCAGTTTACAAGAACTCAGGGAACACATATAGACTAACACGGATAACTTTATTTATAGTTTTATTATAGATTAATAGAACATACCTAGCATCGATAGTATCTTATAGATTTAAACATCATTTCATTCCTTGGATAATACAACTCTAAATTTACAGTACTCTCGGGATTACATTTAACAGAAACAATGAACTTACTAGTTTGTGGATATTGTTCTTTTATATGGAATTATTGTATTATATATCAACATTTTTAAAAACTTACAGTAAATAAACAGGTTTGGAGAAGACGCTCATGAACGTGAAAACATTACCATCGGCTCGACGAACATCCGGCAAGAAACTCAATATTATATTTTTGGCTAGCCTCTGCCCGCGACTTTGTCCACGTGGAATAGTTACTGGGTCAGTCGCTAATAATCGTTGGATATGCATGGTTGTAGATAAATTCTTGAAATGATCCACAAACTTTGGAAAGCTATCGGACACTAAAAACAATTACACTATTCCCTTCTATTTAACACTTACTTTCCAAAGTGCAGATAGATACCCATACCGGCTACCGACAACATCAAGCTCGTTAGGATATATTTAAACCCCAACCACAATTTTGAATTTTCGATTGAATCCAAGACTTAAATAGCTGATATTTTGACAAAACAAATATCACGATAACGCACTCATGCGTAAAGTAATATTGTAACGCCACACTGTATTAGGTAAAATGTGGAAGTAAAATGGCATATTCTCAATATTCGTGGTGAAAAATAAATTATTATATTTTACTTAGATACAAGCGAATTGATAAGGAAGCCGTCAAAAGTAAGCTAGGTAGTCAAGTTTGAACAAGGCGCTGTCGAATCGCTTATGATTTTTTTTTATGTCAGGAGGCAAATGAGCGTGTGAGTCACCTATGTTAAGTGATGACCACCGTCCATAGACACTAGCAACACCAGGGGAACACAAATGCGTTGCCAGTCTATGTTTGGGGGAGGGGAAGGAGGAGAGAGAGGGGGAGGTGGCTCTTACTGACCGAACGAAACGCATCAATGCAAGCACTGTTACTTCACGTCGATTTTCTGTGAGAGGGTGGTACTACCCCGGGCGAGCCGACCTATTCATGCTGATACCAGTAATAGTTTCAGCGTGACTCTACCACCTACAACATATTTGGATACTTTAACCCACCATATAACTACCTCAGTGTTCACTTACACTGTGTAAGGAGCTATGAAACAATGACTTAAATATGTTATAAAAAAAATGCCTATATAGTCAATAAGTAAAACGTTTATGGTCAAAGATCTTAGATATTAGAAAGACCTCTTATATCTTCAATATTACTATTCAACTTTGTAAAAGTAGAATTGTAAACAGTAAGTTGATAATTATTTATCTAATTAAAAGTACAGAATGGGACGAAATCTTGCATTAATATAAATCAAGATATAAAACTTTATATCTGTCTGTAAGCAGTTTTTAATATTTGACAATTTAAATAGTACTCATTGAATTCAATGCAGTATTATTATACGTTGCTATGGTTGCGTTGTTATGGAGACGAAGAAAGCGCGTTAAATAAATAAAAACACCGTTATGGAGATAGCAATGCGGAAGAAGTTGGTCTAAAATAAAATTATCTAAATCACTTCTTATGTGGCTGACCACATATCTGCCAGTGAAAATCGGTCCAACGGTTTTTGAGATATTATTGCGGACAAAACCGCGGGTAATAGCTAGTCTATAATAAATTAGCCTATGTCACCCGCTGTAGTCTCACCTATCTGCCAGTGAAATTCGCGTCAACATCTGTTCAGCCGTTTTGGAGATTACGCGGAACAAACAGACAGACAGACAAAAATTTAATATTAAATATTGCATTTTTGTTATCAATAGCGTGTATACTTTCATATCCAATCAGTAAAAAGTTGTAATTTTTTATATTACATACAAAGATTTCATTTTTATTATATGTTATAATGAGAGGAACAAAACTGCAAACGCTAGAACATTGGCGTAGAGTCACACGTCTTGTGGAATTCTTTCGGCTGCACTTGGGGAATGTGTACAAGATGTGCACCAGCGAATTCCACCATCTTCGTTTGATTTCAGGACTACGAGGTGCCATACGGGCTTTCAATCATTCGCGGTTGATGTTTCATGTCTGCACTTGCATCTTCATTTATTATGCGAACGGTAAAATAAATACGGTCATTTTGTTTGTTAAAATGTTGCTCAATTGTAAAAAATTTCTCATCCGTAAACAAAATAACTTTTAAACCTTCCTTTGCGTACTGCTTCAGTAGTTGTTTCGATTTTACCACACTTTTTTTTTTAAATTATCACTTAAGAAATGACCAGTACGTCTCTTATAGGCTGTAAGTCCTAAGTCATCTTTTAAAATACGCGACATGGTTCTAGGTGCTATATTCATCTCCCGAGATAAAATATTTTGCTTTCCGACAGGATTTCTTCGAATTCTTTGACCACCTTTTTCGTACGAACACTACGTGGACGGCCAGATCTTTTTCTGTCACAAATCCAGGTCTCATTGTACCTATTAATAGCCCGGTACACAAACTTTTTACTAATACCAAGCGTATGGAGAGTTTTAAATATTGCATTTGGCTCCATACCTACTTTCTGCAATGCAATCACAGCGATTCGGTTCTCTTTATCACCCCACTCCATTTAAATATCGCAAAATATTGTACAATGTATTGTCGCCAAAATGAAAAAAACTCAAGGAATAATCATATAAACGTCAGATCCCAAATTCATATGTAATATTTTGTTTATTTTTAATTGTAACAGAATTTATGGCCAGACTAAGTATATAATATAACGGTATTCAAAAGAAAAGTTAATAATTTACTTTGCGAATGCGTTACATCCTAGGCCTCATCTTCACTTTCCATTGCGATCAGGAGATCAAGCGTCTCGCAGTATAATTTTTTTCGAAGTTACTATGCTATTAGCCTGGCAAGGTCTTAACAGCTTCACCGGACTACTAAGGCGAGCGCTTAAGGCACTCAGCAGATTACCACGCAGTATATTTATTTAAAAAAATACATAAACAATGAAATAGAGTTGCGACGTTACTTTACTTGTTTTCAATATGAACCAGTTCAAGAGGTTTGCGATTTAAAACTTGCGTGTATTGTGCGAATCTACACTTTACAGAATTATAATTCAAAGTTTGAAAGTATTATTTCTCGATTAACTTTATCTTTATTATTATTGTAATGTAGTTAAATTAATTATTTGAGAGGTATAATACATGCTTCGTAAGATAATGTGGATAACCCAGATAGCGAAAATAAGAAATTTATCTTTTGTATTTATAACCATTATCTGTATTTTAATTATGATTTATTCTTATCATTTACAATAAAATATTTATTACTTGTCATGAATAAAAATTATCATTGTCTGACTGAAATGGACAAAGGAAGTGTTGATATTTACCCTTTGTTGTCCGTTATTATCGTATCCTCCTAAGGTTTTCCCAATCAAATGTTTCAATTTGTATCAGCGTAACAAGCAAGTAAATCTGAGTGATTGCGAAGGAAGAGGTATAAAAACACACATTTTATAATAATAAAAATATAATTGAAATCGTCCAGAACACATGTAATGTTATCACAATGCGTTTCACGTGAACATAGCGTGTCGGAGCAAAATACATTATTATTTATTAACAATATTTATTATACTTACAAACTAATATACTTCAGATCACAGAACTCAAGTATTCAAGTGTACATAACTTTATTCACTATCATTTATTTAGGTTTCATAATTCATACTAAAATAGACAATTTTGTATATTTCTATAGAGACAAATATATTAATTTACTATCAAAATTACTAATATTAAATGCTAAATTATTTGTCGTTTCGCTTCTTTCATACATTATTGTTTTTAAATATGCAAATCCTCAGCGGTGAAAACAAGAGGTTCATTTATTTCTAGTTCGTATTATATATTAGGAGACAAATTATAATTAAAGTGAGACCGAGTTCATTACTCGAGAGTATGTATAGTATAATATATATACTACTAAATCCTCATAAGATATTCTTTCTTATATTCTTTATTTAACGCAAAGTAATTTATTTATTGAAATATAATAATATATTCAATTAAAACATGAACTTTGTTTGATAGCACACACTGATTATACGTGTCAAATTTTATAGTCTATGTGCAACGTCAAATATATTTACTGAGCATAAAACACGCAATGTACTGCAAACAAATCAAGACGACAGCGCGACAATACACGAACAAGCCTCGATTAGATATGAGTGAGAGTGCAAGCGTATCGACTTACGTATAATAAATAGTAAATAAAAACGATAAAGAGAAGTCTATTGTTATCATATCGATGTAGGAAACGATGTCAACTGACGTCACATGAGACCTGTTGTATTTGAATACAAAATAATGAAATTAAAACAACATGTTAATAAGTATGTATCAGTAGTAAATCGAGATATTTAATTTTCGCTATCTGTATGAAAACAAGAGTATAGGTTACGTGATTTGTAATAATACTCAGTGTATTTGGGAGAGTGGAATAAAACAATAAGTATATGAGAAGAACAGTGGTTCGTTTAGACGAGCGGGTAGGAGGCGGCGGTCGCGACGCCGCAGTGGTTGTTCCTGTTGCGCGCGATCTTAATGTACCCGAGCTCTCCCCACGAGCGGCCCCACGAGTTCTTCACGAGCCAGTAGTCGCCGCCCTCCTCCTCCGTGCCGTACCCCACCACCAGCACCTGCCGCCAACACACATCACCACGCGTCACCAAACGTCACCACGCGTCACCACACGTCACCAATCACATCGACATCCCCCACGCCGTTCAACTATTGTGCAACCATCAAACGGAACCCAGAGGGTCTTTGCTTTACTTATTGTTGATGGCATTAGCAATGAGGGTTCGCATAACACTTATGTCCTTAATGAAAATTGGGATAGATTATGTAAAACTTATGACAATATAGAAAGAGAGGAAAGTAAGAGTTTTCTTTTTGTTGACAAAAAAATGGGTCAATAATTACTGAAATTTTGCTTACACAATACTTGAACGGTCTCTAGTCAATACACTTTTATAATTCTAAAACTTATAATAATAATCTGGCATGTGGAACAATGATAGACAACAGAACTGCCTAATATATATATCTATCCTATGCCTAATATATCTATAGTATATGGTGGTAACAAATAAATTCTGGACTTTGATGCAATGCCCTATAATAACACAGTATCATAAGCTACCCCGACTCTAAATGACTTAACAATTCTTACATACACACATATTCCTTACACACATCAACGAAATATAATTGTTCTGAATAAGGTATTCCGATAAACCTCAGAAACTCATTTAGACGAAACTTTTATTGGAAGCTGGAGTATAGGTTATATATCATTGTACTTTTGGATACGGATAAAGCAATAATCATAAAATTTAACAGTTATAACTTAAAATCAATAAATAAGTTAATAAGAACTATGTCTTAATGACAATTTAATTGAGATTACTAGAATGAAGTCTCGCACACCAACTAAACTTATATACTAATGTATTCGATAGAAAAGAAATGTTAGTTAAACATAACTTTAAAAAAACTTCTATAATATTCAAATTATTAAACCATAAGTCAATCCTTTGTTTCTCATCTGACTGATCTGACATCTAACAGCATCAGACAGTCCAATCTCAGTCTCTAAATATTTTATTTATATTTATATATTTTTACTAGAATGAAGTCTCGCACACCAACTAGACTTATATATTAATGTATTCGATAGAAAAGAAATGTTAGTTAAACATAACTTTAAAAAAACCTCTATAATATTCAAATTGTTAAAACATAAGTCGATCCTTTGTTTCTCATCTGACTGATTTGACAGCATCAGACAGTCCAATCTCAGTCTCTAAACATTTATATTTATTCGAAAAATAAATTACAAATTCATCAAAAACCTGCTTTTATATCCTTAACAAAAGTGTAATATTTTCGTTTGTGTAGTGGATGAGAATAAGTTAATACATAAGATTTTTCTATGTATAAAAAGTTTATTCTTAGAAAGTGTAGGCGTGTTTAAGTTAATATATTGGGCTGCACTCACCCCGTGGTCGAGCTCGGTGGAGGAACAGTTCTCATCGTAGTAGACCCCGCTGGAGTAGAGCTGGAAGGTGTTCTGCGAGGCGTCGATGGCGACGGAGACCGGTCCCACTGTAGCCACCGCCTGCATCAGCTTCTCCTCATCCCCTTGCGGTATGTCCACGAAGCCCATATCATCAGCGCCAGAGTTCTTGGGGTTGTACCTGTACCCACAGACCATAACAACACTCACTTTTGCAAAGAAACCAACGTATGTGTCGTTACATTTCAAAATGAGTTAAATCCGATATTAATTGTTCACATACCATGTTTAATTTTTTTAAAGATTTATAATTTTTATACACTGAGAACGAGTTTAAATATTGTCGTTCATAAGGATTTTAGTTTTTTTTATGATTCTTATATTTTAAATGTACAAAATTTGAAGATCTTGAAAAAATGTGTGTGCGTGTAGAGACCTGCACTTGTCGTCGACGGCCTCGTAGGGGTAGGTCTTCTCCGTGTCGATGCCGCCATTGTCCTTGATGTACTTGAAGGCGTTGTCCATGAGGCCGCCGTTGCACCCGTTGTTCCCGTACGCGCTCGAGCAGTCCACCAGGTTCTGCTCCGAGAGCGACACCAGGTACCCGGTCTTCCTGAAGTGCTGCCCCTCCAGCGCTCCCGTCTGCTCGGAGAGACGAACTCAGCGTAATCTTAGCTTTCAAATTTATTGTCTAACTACGCTGCTTGTGGTTAACTTTCAGAACTGCATCGAATATGTAAAATGTCTTTCATTTAAAACAATAAATTGACCCATGCATGTTTTGAAATAAACAAGTCAACCTATAATAAAACAAGAAATGGAAACCATTTTGACATTTCTGCGATGAGAGACTAAGCAATGGCAATCAAGTAATAATGATAATCAATAAAGTATAGAGATACTATTGGTACATTATTATTTTGTCACACCTACTTTTTTCTACTCACAAAAGTAATATCAAGTTTCTCGTGAGTCAATGAATTTGATGACTTCAGCTTAGCTCAGTACAAGCTAACTTAATGCTAAGCTTGCGGTTATAAATTTAAATACTGGACTTCAGGCTGAGAGATAAGTCTGAGTATGTTTTATAGATTCCACACTAAGTCACTTCATGTTTAAAACAATCAAGTCTACTATTTTGATTTTATTTAGACAATTACTAACGTAATGACAGTGCCATTAAATATTAACTACATAAATAGTAGGAAAATGGTGCATACTGAACCATAGTGTCATACAATTTTAAAACAAAGGAATTTTAATGACATAGTATATTGTATCCAGTGAGTCAATCTGTAGACACCTATTTAAACTAAATAAATTTCCAACTTGAACCGGAAAATATCTTCAATAACGTATTGTAATGCCTCCACAAATATTACACTGCATTGTATGTAGGTATATAGAAGCGGTAAAATCCAAGAAAAAAGATGACAAACGACGGGCACCGTTGTCAATTACATATTATAGTAGCATTTATAAGACCGATAACGGTAATAATGTATCCTCGGAATTCCTACAAATAACAAAAAGCAAACGGACCAAATGTTATTATTTCAATTATTCCATGTGTGGTGGTAATTACAAATTACTTAAAATAAAATCGTCTTAAGCCTGTAACGTCACAAAAATAACCTCGCATGTCGTTCGGATCCTTGAATATTAATATTTAATTGAAAGTAATGTTCTAAAAATATAATCGTATATTCATAGCGTGTTGACGTTGGGGATTTGAAATGGTGTGAGGCGCATACTTTAATTACGCGGGGGTTTTAGGGGGGAGAGGGTCAAGAAGAATCCTACTAAATTTAACGTGGGAGAGAGACGGGGTTTCGGCAAATATCACGTAATATTTTTCAAGTAAAAAATTAAATTAAAAAAATATTCAGATCAGAATCAAATTACTCTAAAGTAAAATATGTTACTAGACTAATGGATGTAAAGTAATTTTGTGTTGATATTTCGAAATGTAATGCAATAATTATTATAACTAAATGAACTAATAGTAAAAATAAAAATAATAAAGCAAATTGTTTTTTGACTAAATCTAACGCATTTCTACTCAAAATATAAATTCTGAAAGATCTCGCGTGGGATTTGGGGAGGGGGAGAGGGGTCGAGACAAAGCTCACGACATCACACCAGGAGGGTAAGGGGTTCAAAAAATGGACGAGTCGTAGTGTTGTACTCACGGTGCTGAAGGCCCAGCAGCTGCCGCACTTGCCCTGGTCCTTGATCTCGGTGACGGAGCCCTTCTTGCGCCAGTCCACCTGGTCCGGGTAGGTGACGTGCGCCGCGGGGATGAACGTCGCGCCGCGCACTTTGCTCGACTTACCGTACAAACCCTTGTTGTGTCTACAACAACCCTCGCGCTTTAGTTCCTTGATTTGCTTATTTTTAATGGCATAGGGGGTGAGGGGTCTGGATGGTGATTATATCAACAATATTCGCTTTATTTAACTAGAACAGTATACATAAAAATCCAGTGTCATAATGTTTGTCTACGATGAACTTCGAAACTACTCAACAGATCTTCATGAAAGTTAGCATTTATGTATAATTTGGTCCAATTTGAGAGATGGGTTAATTTATATTTCATTAATGGCCTCAATATCTTCTAATTGTACATTAAATGATTGTCAATATTGATTATTGTTATTAATTGTGTCATCAGTGTCCAACAGTTGACAATTTGAATTAGTTTTCTGACAGGAAACTACTGTGATCGATACCTCGTGTGGCCGGGTCAATTAGTACTTATATAAATATTTACGTAAACATTACAGAGGGGTAAGAGCATTGCTTACTTTTGTTGAGATGGGGGAGACGGTAGTTACAAACATCCTGCTCACGTAATACTTGAACGGACCCGATTACTTTTCATTTTATACAACTTGAAAACGTATAACATTGTTTTTCTGCTATTATAGGTCTATAGCGAAAACCTAGGTAATAAAAAAAAATTAAAATCAATGTGTCGTATGTTATCAGTTTTTGTTATATGGAATTAATCGATTTAGCGAGTGAGATGAATAATTGAAATAACGTGAGAAAGAAAAAACAATCATTTATATTATAGCCATAACGCGTGACAAATATTCACGATCGAATTATATATTGATAAAATGAATGATCATTAATTGAATGAAACAACAACATTCTTGTTTATCTTTGATAAGAGTTTCCCTTGTTATTTTTAATGTCTTGGATTTTATCTAATGTTTGTAAATAACACACTATCGTATCGTAATTAATAGACTATATTTTAGATGAAAATTATTCATAGATTTGGGGCTGTTCAAGTATTACGTACGTAGATTTTTTTTTATTCGGAGCACCTCCTCGCCATGCTCCAGCAAAAGTAAGCAATGTTCTTACCCCCTCTCGTGCATGCGTAAAAATGTATATAAGTATTTTTAAATCTGTTCTGGTTAAATAAATAAATATTACTGACGTAATCACCACCTAGACCTCACAACTACTGTCATCAAAAATAAGCAAATCAAGGAGCCCGCCCTCCGATCAGTGCTTATTATGTAACTTGAAAACACTTTACATCACTTGAAAAAACGTAATGAGTTCTTGAAACGAGCGTTAAATGTTAACTTACTTGGTGGTCTTGTTGAAACCGTTCATGGCTTGCACGAACTCGTGATGTAGCATGTCTCCGTACTTGTTCTGCTTGAGACTGTACGAGACGAGTCCCTGCTGGTACCGCTGGTTGTGCTTAGCTATCACGTGCTTGTTCTCAGCGTATATCTTCATACGAAACTTATCTTCCATTTCGTTGTCGTATACTTTCCCGTGCTCGAGCTGCACGTGCAAACAATGTTATTTCAGTATTCATTATTATATCATATTCATAGGGACGCTGTACATAGAACAACTCAAGTTTGGATCCAATTTATTAGCCCCATCACGCGGTGATAATAAACCTTATTACTGAATCCAAAAACTGGCCAATTAGTTTCCCGTTGAGTTTTTGGCGGGATATTGGTGGTGTTTTACGGAATATAGTTCGGTTATTGTGCACAAGTGTAGTAGGTGGGAAATAATACCACGGAGCATGGATTCTGCCTCGTCACAAAAACTGCCTGGAAAGTTTTAACTAGATGGCCACCATCGTGTTAGGTCATTGAAATGATCATACGAACCTTGTAATATCATTACCTACTCAATAATGGTAGCAATAATCTACTAAAAAAGTAAATGCCCAAGATAAAATAGTTTCCCATACCTGACCGACTTTGGCAATGAGAAAAACAAGGAGATCAAATATTCTCTATAACAGTACGACAATATAATAAAATAAAGTGGCTACTGAGCAACTCAACCTAAATCTGACAGTATGTTTAAAAATCACGCTAATATTTTGTTTCACTCGATCACTCTCTTTTTAACCGACTTCAAAAAAAGGAGGAGGTTATCAATTCGTCTGTATTTTTTTTTTTATGTTTGTTACCTCATAACTTTGTTATACGTTTATTTTGTACTCCAAAATTTTCTTTTTTTCTTCAACGAATTAGTCAAATACGTACCGCTGTTCTGGAGTGATGTGCGGCGTTACACACATTAGACAATTGATTTTTATTATATACTAGATTCTGCCCGCGACTTCGTCCGCGTGGTATAGTTACTTTGGGCCAACGCTAAAAAAAATCCCGATTGCGAAACATTCTTGATTGGTGCTTCGCTCCTATTGGTGTTAGCGTGATGCTATATCGAGGAAAGATATACCTTTCCTCGATAAATTTGCTATCTAACACTGAAATAGTTTTTCAAATCAGTCCAGTAGTTCCTGAGATTAGCGCGTTCAAGCAAACAAACTCTTCAGCTTTATAATATTAGTACTTACTTATACTTATAATAACTTATATATATAGATTACTAGTCTTCTCTCGTGCTTAACTCGCGCCGTCATTCTAATTACAATAACATTTGATAGAGTGGACCGATTTTAATGAAACAAAGATTAAGTTATTCTCGACTATATACTTTATGATTTTATTGTGAACCAGTCCCTTAGCAGTGATGCGTGTTCATGCAAAAAGACAGACATTTCTAAAAATGATTGAAATGTATTTTATTACTTATTACTACACACCTGCTACAGTTTTATTCACGAAAATATAAAAATACAGATTCGTTAGATTAACATTCTTATTATATGTATAGATAGAAGTTAATATACGCTATATTATTTGAATTAGATTAGATTTGATTTGTGTAGTGAAATTTCTTTAGGTACCTGACCTCCTTCGATCAACAATAACTAAATAAAGGGTCGCCGCGAAAAATACGCCTGGGTAAATGACAGCTCACTTAAAATGTGTGCCCTTATTTTGTTTATTCAAATAATTCACACTAAATGTTGTTTTTTCATTTGTAAGGGGAGTAATTTATTGCTTTGCTCGTTTTATTGTAAGTACTAGATAATATTTTGAACATTTGTGACTTTATTACTAAGTCTTATGGTTGTAATTAGGTTGAATTTAAAACTGTTTTAAAACTTTTCTTCTCCCTTTCTTAGTAAACAAATAGCACATACACATAAGTATATATAGGATTTAGCTTCGATTTTGGACGTGACCCTTTATCTAGTTATTGTTGAACGAAGGTGACCTCACATATTATGATGTATTTCTAAGGAGCATTGAATGGATGCCCTTAGTTGGTTCAATAATAATTCTATAACAAACGTGCTTGTGTAAGTATTGTTTCACCTAGAAGCCTAGGTACAGGAGAATCCCAAAAACTTTTTAAGATGACATAAATATGAAATTTTGTTTAAATATATTCATATAAAGGGAGGTCCCTTCTCGTAGAATATCTAAAACGTTTTATAAAAGAACAAAGCAATTTTATTCATAATCTTTTTATATATTATTTGAATTCGAGAGTGTACAAATGCCATTATTATGTATTCATTTTCGATTTATTAAAATATATGTTTTGTAGAGCATTTTTCGTCTTGAAATCTCTACTCAAAGCGATAATTTGTCTTTTAAATCCATTCGTACGCGCAATAAGTTTAAAAAGGCGTACAATTTTTTTTTCACATATTAATATATAGCTAATTGGACTTTACACCGAATTATGAATCTCTAGAAGTGTAGTTGCTTTGTGTCCATGTATCAAACGCTATTGTTTTTCCGCAAATCTTCCGTGGCCTTGAAGCTCTAAGAATAATAATCAATTTGAGTTCAATGGTTACATGTATAGTGCACAGTTCTTAATTACGTATTATACAAGAACAAAGCAATAGCAAAAATGGTTAAATATCGGCTTCATAATGGTAATTTCAGATTATATAGCAGTATTATACCAAAATGTTCCTACGACTACGCAAGTGTCGACGGTGGAATTTCCTATTTTGAAGCCGGAATGATTTTGTTATCGCTTTGAATCGCTAGTTAAATACGTAATTAGGGGCGTGTTAGCATTTAAAATTGCTTTTTTTTCTGCAACACAATTTGTTGAAAAACAGCATTATGAATGGTAATTATTTTAAAGCGTAATTAGAACTATTTGTATGTTTTTGATGACTTGTCTGAGTCCTTTGTCCGATAATCAGATAAATAGTAATTTTTTGGTAACATTTCATTGTGAATCTTTCAAGATCATTAGTTGTAATCAATGTTATTAAAAATAAAAATGAATATATTTAATTTGCAATGTTGTTGTTTGTAATCAGCACAAAGTAAAGTAGGGGTACAGGAAATCTCTACGAAGTAATCAATGAAGAACAAAGGGCACCTACGGCTATCTGTTGATGTTTTACATCAAACAATGACTCAACAAAAACACTCCATTTTGATTGGTCGATATAAAAGATTTAATTGTCATATGATGTGTTTTTTTATCTTCATTAATTAAAAACATAATTTTTTAAATAACATCGAGATATTCTAATAAATATTTTGATATAAATAAAAGTTAATTTAATAATTACATGAAAAAAACAATCGCAATTTGATTTTTTAGCTTATGATGATTTTCGAATCTTTTTATTTATAATATTACTTTTTTTAAATATTATTCCGATTAAGACATTGATATCCTGTGATGTATTTGTAAATGTATAACCATCCAAGAAGTTTGCCTACATATAACTGGAACTTACAATGGCCGACTTCTATGGCTACATTCCTATTTACTACATAGTTAGAAAGCTAGTCGGAACTCGGAAGTGGTTTTATCCATATTATCTGTGGTTAAACGCTAGTTTCATTGGATTCTCGGATCGATTTATCAATTTATTTTAACAGGTAACAAAATCTGGTTAAATGTGAATCCAAAATCATGAATTATATTATAGATATTATATAATAAATGTTAGATTAAATTAGATGTTGCGTATATATTTATAGGTGTGATATATTGTGTTTAGTATTGGAATTAAGACACGTTAGAAGAAAAAAGAATTACCTTGAAAGTGTTCCATTCCTCCTTCACAAGATCGAAGAAGGAGACTGCTCCCACAGTCGCTACGATGAAGACTAGCAACGCCAGATACTTCATTGTCACGATTATCCTGCATTTTAATTAATTATAATTGATGGACTTGAATACCTTACGAGTTGTTGGTCGTCAGGGTAGTGTTAACCAGTAATCTATCATCATTTTCCTTCTCTAAAACTTCTGTGACAGACTCGGGTTCCGATAGTGGTATTTTTAAATCCACGTCAATCGATTGTTTCGAATATTTACAAATGTATATACGCTAAATGTTAATTTAAGAGATGTTACTATATATATATATTATCTTTTCAGATTATTATTTAAGCTATATACTATTAGTCTTTACGTATCCGACAGTAACGATAATGTAACAAAGACTACTTAAAATCGGTTAAAACGGTATAACGCCTATACGCTGTATTTTTTGAAATGTTGTACGAAATTACAAATAGAAATTGTGTACATGTAAAATATGAAGATCATAAAAATAACGTTATGGACGACAAGATTCGAACTTCGTTGTCGTTGTATAAAAACTGGAAACCTTAAAAAAATTAATCACATTTTATGCACGATTAAAATGGGATTTAGCCCATTTTGAAATTTAACGACAATTAATACAAACAAAACACGTAATTCCAGTGACACAACAAAATCATTTCTACCAGAAAGATGATGCACTAGATAATTTATTAGTAAACAAAATAGTTTCGCTTATATGTTGATTCGGCGTTAATATAGTAAAGGAGATTGTGAAAGTAACTATAAAGTGACCAAACCAGCGCGACACATCAACTGAAATTATTATAACTTTACGCACAGAAATTTTCAACAAAAAATGTAACTTATTTAATAATAAAGTAAATTTTCAAAAAAAAGTATTAACCGACTTCAATATCAATCAAAAACCCATAAGGCACTAAAAAGCGGAAAATAAATAGTTTATCAAATTAACCAAATTAAATAAAACATATGAATATGTGTGCTACCTAGAGTTAAAAAATTAATCACAGTTTATGAACGATTAAAATTGGATTTAGCGCATTTTGAAATTTAACGACAATTAATACAAACAAAACACGTAATTCCAGTGACACAACAAAATCATTTCTACCAGAAAGATGATGCACTAGATAATTTATTAGTAAACAAAATAGTTTCGCTTATATGTTGATTCGGCGTTAATATAGTAAAGGAGATTGTGAAAGTAACTATAAAGTGACCAAACCAGCGCGACACATCAACTGAAATTATTATAACTTTACGCACAGAAATTTTCAACAAAAAATGTAACTTATTTAATAAAAACTCTTAGTATCCGTCTAAATCATAAGCTACATAAATATACTATAGATCAAGGAACTGTATAGGGAAAACTTAACAAAGGAAACAACTTTAACGGAGGCATTAACTAATTTTGTTGAATTATTTTCCTTGATTTATGTCTACCTACTTACAAATACATACCGTCGTTTATCATAATACGCAACAACAAAGAACCACCACGTTAATGTCGTAATACACCTATCTTGTATTTGTTTTTATATTCATTCAATAACATTTTTACTTGACGCCCAATATTCAGAGGAGTATGTAACAACGTAAAATGCCTTTAACATCGTACTAAACAATAGCATAAAATTGACAATTTAAACCCTCTGTAATAATTACAAGGCAGTTTAGTAGATATTACCAATTATAACAAATATTATTTATTCACGTTTCAATAATAATTTTAAACAATTATTATCCATCAACGTTAATCCTAATGACTCAACACAAAGGAGGCTACACTTGCACTTGCGTGAAAGTCAAGTTTAACAAGGTTTTTCTACAAAAATAAAATAAACATTACAATAAAAAATGTCTACTCACCTAGTCCTCGTAAACAATAAATCTAAATTTGTTGATATTTATTAAAAATACAAATATTATATTAGTGAATATGTACTCCTTCGATCATGTCACAATCCTATATGTTGATATTCGCAAAAACTACTGCGTATTTATTTTAACATTCTACTCCGACACAACACAATCACAAAACCACAGATACAAGAAACGATATCAAGCGAAAATCGAATAATCCGTTGTAGTCAACGTTGCCAATGTCAATTACTGATCTTCCCCAATATTCTGGATCATATTCTCTAAATTTGGGAAGAACGGAGTTCTGATTTTCCATCAATTTCCGGCTCAGTTATTTAAAAAGAGGGTTTATAAAAATCAACTTTATTTATTGAAGAGAAACATGTCTATGCATGTAGCGCGCTGGCCTTTTTGAAAAGGTGTCATATATTCTATAACAGATATTGGGTTTTCGGTGTTCAGTATATTATAAAAGTTCAAATGAAACATTAGCTTCGCAAAACTAACGATATTATATTAACTAGCACTACCAAGTAGTATCTGAATGGTTTAAGTGATTTTTTTTCGAACTGACTGCGCTATTGGCCTAGCAAGGTCTTAACAAATTTACCGGACTACTAAGACGAGCGTTTAAGGCACTCAGCCGATTTTATTTTGACAATTAGCTCAAGGGTGCACGGCACACCTCGGCTTGAGCTGTTGCCTGATTCATGCAATTCGCGACCTATCTGAGCGAACCTAAGCTAAGCTACATATTCATACTTATACGAGTTATTGAAACATACGAGTATATGAGTACCAAGAATACATACTTCAACAACCCTTATATGATATTTTGTGTCAGATATTTTTTCTAAACTATTTCAGTTTGATAATAACAAAAATAAAATCCTTCCACAAAGCTGCATATTGCTCAATTACCAATCGTTTAAGTTCTCCACAGTTTGGGAAATTTCACATAACTTGACAGCACTGTTTAAGTCGCAAATTAAATAGTGATTTCTATAATAATCTATATGCAGTATAGAGGTAAGAAGAACCACCTCTGTAAGTAGTCCGGTGAAGCTGTAAAGACCTGGTCAGGTCAATAGCATAGTCAGTTCGAGAAAAAAAAAACTACCTCTGTATATGCAAAATTTGTCCGTGAATATGTTCTAAATTAGGGTGGCGCTACAGTATCAACAGCGTTCACTATTGTTCAATTATTTTAAAAGGTAACAGTAAACACTGAAGTATGACAATAATTCAAAGATGACAATTTTTTTTCCCTCGCCACGTTTTCCGATAACAGTTATTTTAAGTTATATTTACAAAATTATTTCAGACTAACCATTTTGAAGGGTTTTAGAACTTTTATTTAGTGCTTAGGGCTGGACGCTTTTTCAACTTTTATTACGTATCAGAGTCCATACGAATGAAACAGTTCTCCTTACTTTTACCCTCTATAACGCAAAAGCATCGGTTTAGGGATACCAGCTTAAAACATTTACGTATAAAATTAAGGATTTTGATATTTATAAAAATTAATAAGTTATCGAAAAAAGTAATAGTGTTATTAAATGTCTTTAAGTGTAATTTCATGAACAATGGAGAAATAATTTAGTTACGCATTGCTGATATGACGGAATGTTAAGCATTATGCGTCTTTGAGGTCACACTATGATAGTACAGAAAGATTTCCAAAGGAATCTTACAATTAAGCTCTGTGCTTAGAGTTTACGTGTAAATAATAATTTATTACGTGTATATAAATAAATGAACTTAAAAGTGACCATTACAAATAGATGAATTACATTTTATTACATTATAAAATTTTCATCATGTTATGTGAATCACTAGCAAAAACGTATCTTTAGGGAAAAGTATTCTGGCAATATCGAATGTCATCCCAACTGGTGTCAATAAATATTTACATGTGGATCGTTGAATTGTTATAATGAAAGACGGAAATAAAGGGCAAAGACATCAAACTAAAAGAAAAAAAGTCAAATTATTTAAACCAAAAAAAAAGAAGAGCGTGGAAGAAGATGCCGCTATAAAATTTTTACAGGCACAGTACGACAAGGTATATTTCTACTTATTACTCAAATTATTTATTACATATAATACAGTGATAAACTAAAAGGTAATAAATTTGTAGGCAATGTCATGGCAGGGATTTAGAATACGTTTTTATTGAAATAACCACGTGTTGCATTGATTTATCTATTTTAGCAATTATAGGTTATGTATTTAATATATTTCAGATTGTTCCAGATGAAATAAAAACTTTTAAAGATTTCCCTCTTTCCCAAAAAACACTGAAAGGCCTAAAAGAAAATAACTACATAACACCCACAGAAATACAAAGACAAGCTATTGGGTATGCATTACAAGGAAAGGATATTTTAGGTGCTGCTAAAACAGGTTCAGGAAAGACTTTAGCATTTTTAATACCAATACTGGAAAACTTGTTTTGTAAAAAATGGACAAGATTAGATGGTGTTGGAGCATTAGTGATATCACCTACAAGAGAACTTGCTTATCAGATATATGAGACTTTAAGGAAGGTGGGATTTCTTCACGATTTCTCTGCAGGTCTCATAATTGGTGGGCAAAATCTAAAGTTCGAGAGAAAGAGAATGGATCAAGTTAACATATTGATTTGCACACCAGGCCGCCTTTTGCAGCATATGGATGAAAATCCTTTGTTTGATTGTAGCCACCTGCAGATACTTGTGTTAGATGAAGCCGACAGATGCCTGGATATGGGTTTTGAAACAACAATGAATGCAATAATAGAAAATCTACCTGCAGACAGACAGACACTCCTTTTTTCAGCAACACAAACGAAATCTGTCAAGGATTTAGCAAGGCTGAGTTTATCATTTCCTACTTATGTTGCTCCTCATGAAGAGGCTGCTACTGTGACTCCTGAATCTCTACAACAGAGTTACATAGTATGTGAGATTCAAGAAAAACTTGGTATTATATGGTCTTTTATTAAAAACCATTTAAAACAGAAAGTACTAGTTTTTATGTCCACATGCAAACAAGTTAAATACATATATGAATTGTTTTGTAAATTAAGACCTGGAGTTAGTTTATTGGCGCTTTATGGTACATTACACCAAGAACGAAGAGAAAAAATTTATAATGAATTTTGTAGAAAGTCCAATGTTGTGTTGTTTGCAACAGATTTAGCTTCAAGAGGCTTGGATTTCCCCCATGTCAATTGGGTTATACAAATGGATTGCCCCGAAGATGTAGAAACTTATATCCATAGAGCTGGGCGGACTGCTCGAGGAATCTTTGGTAAAGGTGAAGGATTGTTAATGTTGTTGCCACAAGAAGAAAAAATTGCTGAAGATCTTCAAAAAAGTAAGATACCAATCAATAAAATTTCTATAGATCCATCAAAAATTGTTGCTCCTCAAAGAAAAATTGAAGGTTTATTGTCAGACAATACAGAACTTAAACAGTCTGCACAGAGAGCTTTTGTCAGTTATGTCAAATCTATATTTTTGATGAAAAACAAAGAAATATTCAATATACAACAGTTGGATACAGATGCTTATGCAAGATCCCTTGGTTTAATTGTACCACCGAGAATAAAGTTTTTGGATAGATTTAAAAGCAAAAATCAACACAGAAATCAAAGTGAAGTACCCAATAATAATAATGACGTCATTCATAAATTAAAAATTACCACTGACTATGATGATACAGATCAAAGTGTGGATGAAGACTTGCCTGAAACAACAAATAAAAAGACACGGCAAGAAAATGAAAGAAAGGTAAAAGAACTTGTCTCTTTCAATTTTCATGATGATGTAGAGAGTGATGAAGAGGATTTCTTGAAAGTAAAAAATGCAAATATTGAAATACAAGAAACCCCAGTTGTGGAGCAAAACCTTTCTAAAAAGAAAGCAAAACCTGTAACTAAAGCAGCTGTTGCCAAGAAAATATTGAAGAAGAAGCTTAAAGTGAACACAATGATTAAATTCACAGAGGAAGGGGATGCAATACAGGATGAGAAAAGGGAAGTGAAATCTGAATTAGCGAAACAGTTTCTTAATGAGAATGTAGGTGGTATAGATATAGAGAAAGCAAAAGCAGTACTTCAGGAAGAGGACAAGTTTGATAAGATCAGATTTAGGGAAAAAGTTAAAGCCAAACATAAGGAGCAAAAACGTAAACTAAAAAATAAGAAAAAGGAAGAGGAGAAAGATGACTTTGGATCACAGTCAGAATCTGATGGACCAGATCTGTCATGGTTACCAGATCCTGATAAAATTTATAGCAAAAAGCAAAGTGACGAAGACCATAGTGATTCAGCAGTAAATGATATTTACTCAGATAATGAGAAAGGTGAATCAGATTCTGAGGGTGGTGAAAAATTCCATAGGTAAATAAATTGCAATATTTTTACTTTCTTTACAATCCTTATCATTAAGTGCATAATTCATAAACTTCAAAAACACCTGAATAATTGCCATGAAAGTGGGCACATCTTAGTAATATCATAAAGAAGGTTTTATGCTATCCACTTTTACAGCTCACTATTAGATGGTACTGGATGACGATATTGTTATTATTAAGTTTTATTATAATTGGTTAAAATGTATTTTGTTGTTCTTACGACATGTTTTATTTACAGACCTAATAAAAGGAGGTTAGTGGAAAGCAAGGGTATTCCTCAAGAAAGTGTGGCACCACGAAAAATAAAGAAGGTTCAAGATATTTCAGCTTCCCTCTCTGTACAGGAAGCTGAAGCTCTGGCCATGCGGTTGTTGCAGACGAAACAATAGTTATTTTTATAATTATGTTTTGTAGAAATAAATACACAATAATATACAAAAAATACAATCAGTGGTAGCTTGATTTATATTATGCATGCAATTATTATGCAATTTCTTTTATGAAAACAAATTTAAATTAATAGTAATAAGTGTAACGAGTACCGAAAACCACTATCACTACATATTATACAACAATGTCCTATGCCATGTCTGTGATTGCAATGAATGCTACTGTATTTGAAGCAGTTTTCACCAGTAAATAAAGTGATTTATCCAGGTTTAGGTATATAATTTGTGAAGGTTTTATTTATTATCTGGGCGGGACAACATCCGCCGCTCACGTGTTAAAAAGAAATTTTAGAAACGAGAAAGATATATGTTTACAAAATATAATGTAAATATGTAGAAATAAAACACTAGGTATTTAATTGCCTGTTACAAATTTTAACTTGTGTAAGGATTTTTAACCACAATGAAAAGACCTATGTGCATACACAAAGGTATATTACATTTGGAACATGACCATTGTGTGGTACCTTTACAATTTGCATTG
Organism: Antheraea pernyi; assembly: GCA_015888305.1. Taxonomy (NCBI): domain Eukaryota; kingdom Metazoa; phylum Arthropoda; class Insecta; order Lepidoptera; family Saturniidae; genus Antheraea; species Antheraea pernyi. The sequence goes on from MU158962.1 coordinate 392,773, forward strand.
AGTCATCTTGTAGTGTGCGCTGTAGATAATCTGTCTAATGTGTCTGTCTGAAATATCTATGATGCAACTGTTAGCACTTTTACGACAAGTGCACGAGTGCATAAATATGGAGAATATCCATTCATGAATGCTAGGTGTTTTTACTCTAAGAAGTCTGGACACATTGCTAATGGGTGTTTGAAAAAATCTCAGAAAGTGTATCAAACACAAGAAACAATAAGTAAGACCTCAGAGAACGTATTGGAAGTGGTCGAAGACATGATGGGAATATATGGATGTTCTGTTAATTCACTGAATCAATCCTGGATCATATCTGTATTAATGCAAGAATTTCCAGAGTTATTTAAGCAGGATCTGGGAGACTAAAGAACCAGAAGTTTCACTGCATGTACATGCAGATGTGGTACCAAAGTCTATGAAACCGAGGCTAGTTCCTTTTCCCCTAAAACAACAAGAAAATGATGAATTACATCGTCTGATAGAGGGAGTATTGACTCCAGTCAGGTACCCTAAGTGGGTCACACCTTCTAAGAATCATTAAGTGATTCACTTCGGATATGTGGAGATTATCAGGCAACGGTAAATATGGCAATATATGATGATACGTATCCTTTACCAACAGCAATGGAAGCATTTCTGAAGTTGAGTGGTGGTCTGTAGTAGAGTATTCAGTAAGTTAGAGACCTCAAGACCTCAAACAGGCATATACACAGCTGAAAGTTAATGAAAACACTGCTGAATTGTTAACATTGAATACACCACTAGGACTCATGAAAATGAATAAGGTGGCTTTTGGAGTAATAGATAATGTGTTAATAGATTTAGATGGGGTGGCATGTTTGTTGGAAGATGTAGCTGTATCAGGCAAAAATATACAGGAACATAATCAGAGACTACATAAAGTTCTGTTTATTTACAAGATCAATTGAATATTCTAAAATGTATTTTTACATCAGACAGTATAACATTTTTGGGTCATATGATTGATGGTGATGGATTACACCCTCCTACGAAGGCTTCGATCAACAATAACTAGATAAAGGGTCACGTACAAAATCGATGCTAAAAATTGTCCGCGTAAATATACTTATGTGTAGCTATTTGTTTACTAAGGGTGAAAAAAAGTTTTAAGTTCAACCTAATTACAACCATAACACCTAGTAATAAAGTCACAAATGTTCAAAATATTATCTAATACTTACGATAAAATGAGCAAAGCAATAAATTACTCCCCTCACAAATGGAAAGACAACATAAACAACATTTAGTGTGAATTCAACCTTACCACGTAATGAATAAAGTACGTTTTCCCGATATTGTGCGTGTTTGTGAGGAGCGACGCCAAACATTTGTATCACAGGTTTAAAATCGGTAATTTTGTTCAAAATTTGATATTATTTGTTAGTTTAAAGCTTAAAATATAACTTATTCAACATGTATTTAGCGAAAGTAAGATACTCCGGCTGTTAAAATGCTTTTTCGGGTATTATTTTTGCATTTTTTGAATACACTGCGGCATGTGAAACGGGCCTGTGTTTCAAACAAACTAAACAAAATACGGACACACTTTTCAAGTGAGCTCTTATTTACCGAGACGTATTTTTCGCGCCGACCTTTTATCTAGTTATTGTTGATCGAAGTACGAAAGTAAATTAGATTATGGAGTAACCGGCAACAACAAACAAGCAAACTTTACGTACGTTTTTAGGGTTATATAACTAATGAAAAATTTTTGCTACAAAAGTCTACAATACTGGAACCATTGTACCAGTTACTTGAATCGAGAAGAAAATTTGTATGGAGTGAACAAGATGAAGCTGCATTTGTGAAGGCAAAGAAATTACTCTCTCCATAAAAAAGTACTTTCTATCATGTTTGGATTAACTAAGTTCCATGAATTCTTGACTGGATGCCGATTTACAATTATTACTGACCATAAGGATTATTCAAACCTATTCTTGATCAAATTTTACCTAGAATGTTGCGGTGGTCTTTAAAATTGTTACAACTAGGTAAAATACACTCATCAAAAAAGTCTAAGCAACATGTACTAAGTTAAATTTTAGGATGGTTCTTCACATTATAACGTTGTATTTTATTTTTAAAATAATATCTTTAGGGTTCTATGATGTAAAATAACAGCTATTGTCTTTATAAGTTCTTTTAATAACAGAAATGAACAATATTAGAATATACTGTAGAAACTAAGATACATAAGAAACTAAACTTTTTTCTTACAAAATGAAATTTCTAAAGAAAATGTATCGCGATAAACTCAAAAACTACTGAACGGATCTTCATACGGTTTTCATCAGTGGATAAAGTAATTCATGAGGAACGTTTTAGTATATAAATTTGTCAAGGTTTTATATAGATTGGTTGAAATATAATGATAATTGTTGGACAAGTCGGAAAAATTCAAACTTTTCAACGAAACTGCTGCCTAATCCTTTTGAGATATAACAA
>MU158962.1:395715-424017 GCA_015888305.1 Antheraea pernyi
CCGTACTCATGCAGTCGATTTCGCACAGTTTGAGGACTTACATCTATACCACTTGAAATTTGTAGCCTCAAACTTGTCTCTCGAGCGGTTAACATCGGCTGGGGTCTTGCAGTCAGTTGTATGTACCGGTCTTGCCGAGTGGTTGTACTTCTTTTACGGCCTGGATGCTGTTCAGCTGGTTCTCCTGTATTATTGTAGCGCTGCCAAAGACGACAAATAACACTTCAATGAATGCCAAAATGTCGAGATACTTGAGATTGATTACTTCCCGCTTGCAACATCCCTACAGCTCTTTGCATTTCATCTGCCATCAAATGACGTCGCTTCATGACGTAAAAAATATCTAACAATTCAATTTTGTCGCTAACTTTATTTAAATGGTTGGTAAAACTATAAAATCAAGACTAAAGGTAGCAATTAAAACGCACTTAAATTCAAACAAATTCGCAGTCATCTGAATTTTATGAAAAAACAAAACATAATCAAATTTTTTTTTACAACCAGCCAGTATGTCATCAATAACAAAAAAGTTTACTTACCTACGCACTTTGTTTGAGTAAATACTTAGAAATTAATTAATATAAATGGTAAAATTTGTAATATCACGCATGTTGCTTAGACTTTTTTGATGTGTGTATTAAATATAGACCAGGCAAGCGCATCGGTAATGCAGATGCATTGAGCAAATGGACATTTCCAAATTTGTCTGTTTATGAGCTTGGTAGGTTATCGAGAAACCCCTAAGATAAATTTTATTGTTAGAAGAACAACCAGAAGGGTGGAATTAGATGCGGGCCATATTGCAATGTAAACAAAGAAAGACAAAACTCTAAGTAAAGTCATGTTTTATGTACTTCATGGGTGGCCCAACACCACTCCAGATCCATCTCTACAGTAGTTTTGGACTAGACTAGAGGCTCTTTCACTTAATAAAGATTGTTTATTGTTGTGCAATAGAGTCATTATACCAAGTATTAAAATTATTACATGCACCTCATGTGGGTGTAGTCTAAACAAAATCTTATGCTAGAGGTTGAAGGTGGATAGGGATATAGAAGAAATAATGTGTCAGTGTGAACAGTGCCAGTTAGGAATAACCCTCCTAAAGAGCCACAAATCTGGCTGCTACCTGAGAAGCCATAGAGCCAAGTGCATATTGTATTTTTTTTTCGAATTGACTACGCTAGTTTCCCCTAGTAAAAAAAAAGCTAATCTACCTTGTAGAGCCGCTTAACGGTCCGCCCGGCGGAAGGTGGCCGCCGGGCTCTTACCTATAGAGAGGCAGACTGGGTACACACCAGCTGCCTCCTCTCGTCCGCCGGACCTGTGCAGTGAGGAGATGGACCCCCGGCCCACCCCCTCAGGTCCGGCTACGGTGGTGGCAGGAGTTGGGCAAATCGCCGCCTCCTCCCGCCTGTCCTCCGTTGGCGGAGACGGTCACTTAGCGGGTCTACCTCGCTGTCCCTCTTCGCCGCCTCCTTCTGGGAGATGACCTCCTCATAGAAGGAGGCCATTGCTCGTCACGCCTGCATGGCCGAAACTTGGCACTTGGCAGCGACAAATCCACTCCTACTGCCGCCGCCAGAATGCGGCGCTGTCCCCCCCACGCAGCACACTCAGACATTCGGCCCCCCTATATTGGGGAGTAAACGGCTGAGCGCCGCCGCCACCCCAGCAATTCGCGGTCCGAGCCCCGCAAAGTGGGGCATGAACCGCCAGCACCGTCCAGGGTGAGGCCCAGGTACTTCATTTGGGTCCCCACCCTGATCCGGGCGCCCTCCACCATTATGTGGGCCCCAGGTGGTGGCCCTCGCCGAGGCCAGTGGAATAATAGGGCTTCGGTCTTCTCGAGGGCCATCCTGAGGCCTAACCTTCTTATGCGCCCGACCACGAGGGTTGTGGCCTAACACCTCGAACTACCTCAGGGGCTTGTTAGGGGAGAAAGCTAACTATTCACACATATATGAGTTGTTGAAACATATATGTGTACCAGGCATACATACCTCAACAATTCTTATATATATTTCGTATCGGATAATTTTCTAAACTATTTCAGTTTGGTACGGGAAAAAATAAAACCCTTCCACTTGCATGTGTAAGCGTGTATGCGTGCACGTGTGTGGAGGTGATATGTGTCATGTTGTCGTAGTGATGTAAGATTTTGTCTCACTGTATCGCGCGAGCAGCGTACTCAAGGGCTCCACGCCGAGGATGCGGACCTAGGCTTGAACCGCTGCCGAGAGGGGCCTAGTCTGGTGTTCGGGAGCGAAATTTACCCCCAGACCACGGCGGCATGATCTGTGGTTACGCGGGCGTGTGCGTGAACACGCTCTGTTTGGAGAGACAGGCTGGTACAGATCGTTCGTTGCTGTTATTTCATCAGGAGGATTGGTAAGAATATGTCGCGGACGTCTTTGCGGTGTGATTGCCCAAACAAAAATCGGCTGAGTGCCTTAAGCGCTCGCCTTAGTAGTCCGGTGAAGCTGTTAAGACCTTGCTAGGTCAATAGCGTAGTCAGTTCGAAAAAAAAAAGAAAGTTTCATTATTCATTATTGTTTTGAGATCGTGAAGTCTATCGTTATTGTCTCTAAGTGATAGTTATTGTCTCTGAGAGAGTTGTCTCTGAGATTATTGTAAAATCATTAATTACTAAAAAGAATAAGGACCGAAAGAAGTCGTCGTTTTATTTGTGTTATTTATTTTCAGTCGTGTTGTGAAAATACATACAAATGGAGGACAATGCTCTCTGCTCTACAGGCTCTACATATTTACTCTGACATATACAAAAAAATAAATTAATGTTTTTAATACTGTTTAAAAGTTACTGAAAAATAAATGTTCCTAAAATTATTTAAAAATCAAAATTTTGACCTGTAAAGGTGTGATGCGAAGAAAATTTACCAAAATCCGTAAAGAATTTCATTAAATACAAATTTTATCTTTCGTCCGTTATCCTGGAGAACCCTTGCGTTTTATGGGACAAAAAGTATCCTAGATGTAACTTATTGAGCTTCGTAAAAATATCTGTTAATAATAAAACCACAATAAATGATGAAAAAAATCATAAAATCAATTTTAGACACCACTTTGTAAAAAGAGCCATCTAGTGAACATCAAAGAACTAGTTACGGGTTTCATAGTTATTAAACGGCGCGTAGTGTATTCAGAAACGTATTGACAGTTTATGTTATGGATAACCTTGTTGTGTCAATAAGTATTGGTAGTTTAACCTAGTATCTCAGAAACCGGGCAATAGAAATTCAAACGCTATATAAGGAAAACGGCGACGTCATTACCTATCTACGCCATCTAACGAACCATAGTAGTACTACTTGTTTGTATAAAAGATAGATCCATTATCACATACTATCGCCATCTATTAGAGAGTGGCTGTACTGATTTGCTCTTAAGTGCTAATTAGATCAATTACAAACGAAGTTCTGAAAAGTGCCAAAGGAGGGATACTTGTACTAAAATGTAATATACCAAGACTTCGTTTATTTTTTATCACAATGGAAGAGATAATGGCTACACTCCGATGTAGTCCGGTGAAGCTGTTAAGACCTTGCTTGGTCAATAGTGTAGTCAGTTCGAAAAAAAAAAAGCTACACTCCGTTCAGTTAAAAAAGAAATTGATATACAGAAAAAACTTATACATAAAAATGGTAAAGACGTAGCTGAGAAAACTACATTAAATATAAATAAAAATTCAAGACTAGAAAAAAGTCATGAAAATCTCAAGTATAGGGTTGAACATCAAGAGCAAAGAATATACTATTTATAAAAACAATCAAGACAACGCAATTTAGTATTCTTTGGGCTGGAGGAACATGAAAGATCCTATGGCGATATAGGAAATAAAATAATAGACTTCGTGCATAAATGCTTCCCCATAAAAATAGATCGTAGTAAATATACAAGCCATTAGAAGAATAGGGAAGAAGACTGACAAGGCAAGACCTGTTGTCATAACGTTTACAAAACTCTCCATAAAAATCAATTTCCTTAATCATAAAGGAGCTCTAAAGGATACACCTTACTATATAAAAGAGGGCTATCCATAAACAGTTCTACAAATAAGAAGAGAGCAACAGGACCAACTGTAAAGAGAGAAAAGAAATACAGCCATTATCAAATATGAGAGGCTTGTCTTATTAAAAAGTCCATCTAATACCTAATAAAAACAACAATAAAAAACGTAATCTGTAAAAATCGCCGGAGAGCAAAAACACAAACGGCTACGCTGAGTAGAAACACCAGATAAATACAAAATCGGCTGAGTGCCTTAAGCGCTCGCCTTAGGAGTCCGGTGAAGCTATTAAGACCTTGCTTGGTCAATAGCGTGGTCAGTCCGAAAAAAAAAACCAGATAAATAAAAAGAATAACCCCCTAGCTACAAATACAGTACATAGGCCATCAAATTTTTCGGAAGGTGTTGTAAAATCATAGAAACAGAAAAATATATAAAAGAAAAAAATACATGTATATACTTAGTAATGTCATGTTCGCAAACACTAACTGACACATACTACGATTTTGACATACTGCACGACAACGCGCGACCTCATACTGCACAGCAGACGGTCTCCAAGTTGCAAGAACTGGGGTTGGAAATTCTCCGTCAGCCGCCCTACTCACCAGACCTTGCGCCTACAGACTACTAATTTTTCCAGAATTTGGATAACTCCTTGGCGGGAAAAAAAATCAATACCCGAGAGGCAGTACAAAATGCCTTTGAAGAATTTGTTGCCTCCCGTCCAGCTGATTTCTTTAAGAAGGGCATCAATAAACTGCCACTGCGTTGGCAAAGATGCATTGATTGCATGGGTGATTACTTCGATTAATACAAATAAAAAATACATGAAAAAATTTCTTCATATTTTTTCAAACAAAACAGCAATTTCATAGGTAAAGACCTAATATTATATCAAGCTAACACCAATAAAAGCGGAGCTCCAATGAAGAATTTTTCAACATCGGGCTTGTTTTTGCCTTTTAGCTGCGTGTTAACGATATATACGTTGCCATGGTAACGTGGTACCTTTCTATCGCAAACTTTTTTACAGTTTATTTTGTGTTTCTATTCAAGAAGTTTTTATTCTATGTTACTTTTGTTTCCAATTTTTTTATTTGGAATCTATTACGTATTATAAAAAAAAATTGTGTGTATTAAAATAACAACATTTAGGTTACAACTTTTTACGTTTCCCCATTTCTTCTATTTTTACGACTTTTCTGCAAGAATGTTGAGTTTATGAATCCTAGGATTAATTGTTGTGTTTATGAGTTACTTTAGGCTATGAAAAAGTTCTTTCATTTGTATAAATAATTGCAGGGATGTTATGGAGCTCCGTAACCGTAACCGAAACTATCGGATATCTGAAATAAATATATAACCGTAACCGATTCAAAAGTTTCGGATAATTTCGAATAAGGGTGGAGTCTAAATAAAACATGTTTCGACAGGTTTTGTTTTGGCCGCACTTGCACTCCTTGTGAATCTTGTAGTAAGAACGATCGACATTAGGAAAACATCGATGTCAACATCGAATCCAAACCATCGATGTAAGATATATATCGATTGCAAAACATCGATGTCTTAAAAACATCTGATTTTTGGTAAAAAAAAAATCTGTGTAATTTTCTTATGAAGTGTGGTTTTATTTATTTTTATATGAAACAAAAGAGAACTTCCATGTTTTGGTAACAAATAAATAAACAAACCATTTTTTTTATGAAATGAGGTTTTATTTATTTTTGTATGTAACATAAGTAAACATTGACATATTTGGTAACGGACAAATGAAACAGTCAAATTATTTTTATGAAATGAGGTTTTATTTATTTTTACATGAAACAAAAGAAAAGATGGGTGTTTTTGGTAACAAACAAATGAAAGTTTAATTTTTTTATGAAATGTATTTGTGTCATGTAGCCGTAGCTCAATTATTACGCACTGGACATTATATGGTCCGACGGGGTCGACGGTTAGGAATACATCGATCGTTTATTTTGGTATTTTTAAAAAGTAGCATAAGGAAATATAGCTTAAATTTTTAGCTAATCTGTCTGCTATATATAGCACAAAGAAAATTTACCAAAATCCGGCAAGAATTTTCGTCCGTTATCCTGGAGAATTATAGTATTTTATTGGTACCATTCGATTGGTTTTGAGATGCTCTATCCAACCCTATACTATTTCTGTATTTTGATTTGGCGTTTCGACGCGTATAGGCAGGCGGACATTGTATTTCTTGATATTTTTTTTCGTTTTAACATCTCATTATATACAGTCACGATTAAACACTAATCTATACATATAATAAAAATGAAGTGTCTGTATGTAATATCAAAATAAAATTTTATGACTAATTGGGTATGAAAGTATACACGCTTCTGATAACAAATATGCAATTTTTAAAAATTTGTCGGTCTGTCTGTCTGTTTGTTCTAGGTAATCTCCGAAACGGCAAGACCGATTTTGACAGGAATTTCACTGACACATAGCTGTAATTACAGGGTTTCGTAGGCTACTCTAAATTAGACTAGGTATTAACCACGGCTTCGTCTGCTATGCTATCTCCAAAACAATTGGACCGATTTTCACCAAACTTCACCAGCAGATAGCGGACATCATTTTAAGTAATTTAGTCTATTTTAATTTAGACTAGCTGTTAACCGTGGCTTCGCTCGTAATGCTATCTCCAAAACGGTTCAATCGATCTTCACATAACTTTCACTGGCAGATAGCTGACCTTATAAAAATTACTTCAAGCAATTTTAATTTATACTAGCTGTTAACCGTGACTTCACCCGCAATGGTATCTCCAAAACGGTTCGATCGATCTTTAGATCACTTTTACTGGCAGATAGCTGATCTTATAAAAAGTAATTTAAGCAATTTTAGTTTATACTATCTGTTAACCGTGGTTTCGCCCGCAATGCAGATAGCAAAATGGTTAGACCAGTTTTTACGAAACTTTCACTGGCAGATAGTTGACTTTACAAAAAGTAATTTAGGCAATTTTAGTTTATACTAGCTGTTAACCGTACCTTCGCCCACAGTGCTTTCTCCAAAACGGTTAGACCGCTTTTCATAGGACTTTCACTGGCAGATAGCGAACCTTATAAAAAGTAATTTATTTTAATTTAGACTAGCTGTTAACCGTGGCTTCGCCCACTGTGCTGTCACCAAAATGGTTACATCGATTTTCACGGGATTTTCACTGGTAGATAGCGAACCTAATAAAAAGTAATTGAGGTTGATATATTTTAGACTAACTGTTACCCGCGACTTTGTCTGCATGAAATTTAACAAGAATTCTTTATTCAAGATTTATGTATTAATTCATTCTTTATTTTTAAAAAGAGAAACAATTATCAGCTTATTGTTTATAACTCGATATTATAATTATTAATAACTTTAATTATATAGAGTTCTTCCTAATAAGATCTTAGATTATAAATGTATTACGTAAAGAGTTCCATAATACAATTTGTTGCGGAACAGACAAGCGTTTATTTTTGTATAGTCACAAAATCTTAATTATAATAATGGCAGTGTATATTAAATATAATGTAAATCATTATAATAATATTTTTAAGTTATTGTTTCATTAGTTCCTTATACAGTGTAGGTAAGCACTGAGGTAGTTATATGGTGGGTTAAGGACCTTAACCTTAACTTAAGGTTCCAAATATGTTGCTGATGACATACCTCCTTTGGCACGCTGTTAGTATTTATATATCTAATATACACGTTACATGTTACTTTTACTTATAATTATCTTTAAAGAGCATTTTTTATTTTACTATAATTGTACATAGTGTCACAATTTTATAATTCTTTAATACGATTTAAAAAAAAAACGCGTGCGGAACTGCGGGTACAGCTATTATTAATATATACATAATGTTGTACTTGGTTGTTATTTCACATTTATGTATTTGATGGGATATCATTATTTTTTGTACAAAAATTATTAATAGGATAATAAAATAATAATAAAAAGAGTATTAGGCAATTTAGACATAAAAGCAATGAATCACTTCTTAAATAACCGACACGAGCTCGGACAGAGCTACTGCACGCTACGACGGCCACCGAAAGAGTGAGTGTACACGCGACGCTGCAATCTTCTCGCACCTGTTGGGGTGCGGGGGGACCGTACCAGGGCGAACCCTCTGACGGTGGGCATTTTTCGCCACCCTGTTATCGGGCATGTCTGTAAACGAAGGACAATGCCTCCTTTGGTTGTTGGGGCACACCTTATTCACACTCTCACTGATGAGTGAATTAGGGTTCGTGCATGTGGTTTTGTGATTTTCCTTCTCCTTGTCGTCTGGAAATCCTGGTTTTCGGTGTTGCTATCCTCGGGCGGTCTGGAGTGGAGCGGCGCAATGTCCTGAAGGTGGACGTGTGCCGATGTATCCGCTCTACGAAACATGTTCGTGGCGAGGCTGCTTATGAACTTATCTAGGCTCTCTATGGATGTACACGGCGAGCGCCGCTCCTTATATAGGTCGACGCAGTACAACTACCCAACAATTTACATATAATAAAACTGTAACTAGGCCAAATCTGTACACATTAAATATTTTTTAACTTTTAGGATAGTTTTTGTCCCATAAAATGCTAGGGGTTCTTAAGGATAAAGGACGAATGTCAAAACTTTGTAGTTAATGATTTTTTTGATGGATTTTGGTAATTTTTCTTTGTGTTATATATAAAAGTCACTTTAACTAAAAATTTAAGCTATAATAGCTAATTATTCTCCCTTTTTTTTACGTCGTAGCAGACAAACGAACACGTGGGTCACCTGATGTTAAGTGATGACCACCCTTCATAGACATTAACAACACCAGGGGAGTCGAGAGTGCGTTGCCAGCCTGTGTTTGGGAGAAAGGGAAGGAGGGGGAGAGGACAGAGGAGGTGGGCATCCGGCGCTCTTACAGACCTAACGAAATGCAACAATGCAAGCACTGTTACTTCACATCGGTTTTCTATGAGAGGGCGGTAGTGTCCCGGGCGAGTCGACTCATTCATGTTGTAACCAGCAATAGCTTCAGCGTGGCTCTACCACCTCCCTATGCTTCTTAATCGGAAACAACAAAAAAAGATACAGTTGGGTTCTGAACTGACGTCTTCGTCGGTCCGTACAAGGTACGGTACGTTATAATAGAGCTACGGCTATATATGTTATTATCAATTAGTTGAATTAGAAGTATAAAATTTAAGAAGTAGGTTAAATTCTATTGATGTTTGTGTTTATCTCTTTGTCATGAAGCGTTTTATTTCCTTTGATTTTCAAATCATAACGATTTTAAAGAAAGTTCATTTATAAGTTCACTTACAAGTTGAAAAGTATGTGTAATGGAAACTGTCACTACTTCATACTTCAGTCTAGCCATAAATATTGTTACATTTGAATTTGGAATCTGTCATTTTTATATGATTATTCATTGAGTTTTCTCATTTTGGCGCCAATACATTGTACAATATTTTGCGATAATAAAATGGAGTGGGGTGATAAAAGAACCGAATCGCTGTGATTGCATTACACAAAGTAGGTATGGAGCCAAATGCAATATTTAAAACTCTCCATACGCTCGGTATTAGTAAAATGTTTGTGTACCGGGCTATTAATAGCTACAATGAGACCTCCTCTGTTTGTGACAGAAAATGATATGGCCGTTCACGTAGTGTTCGTACGAAAAGGTGGTCAAAGCGGTAAGGGATAGAATTCGAAGAAATCCTGTCCGAAAGCAAAAGGTTTTATCTCGGGAGATGAAGATAGCATCTAGAACCATGTCGCGTATTTTAAAATATGTCTTGGGACTTGCAGCCTATAAGAGACGTACTGGTAATTTCTTAACTGATCATTTACAAAAGAATAACATACACATAAAGTCACAGTTTTTTTTTTACGGATGAGATTTTTTTTACAATTAAGCAACATTTTAACAAACAAAATGACCGTATTTATGCTCAAAGCTCTAAGGAAGTTTCCCAATTAGTCGACAGAGTGCAACGTGGGCACTATCCGACTTCAGTGATGGTTTGGTGGGGGTATTAGCTATGAAGAAGTGACTGAGCCATAATTTTGTGAGAAAGGTATCAAAACATCGGCACAAGTGCATCAAGATAGCATTCTTGAGAATGTAGTGAAGCCACTTAACAGCACCATGTTCAATAACCAAGAATGGTCCTTCCAGCAAGACTAGGCGCCGGGTCATAAAGCTCGGTCTACGCAGTCTTGGTTGGAAACGAACGTTTCTATTGATAACTGGCCTCAACGTTTAAAGTACTGTATTGCAGCCAATGCAGACCACTTCGAATAAGATTTTTATGTTTTAAATTGTTTCATATTTATGTATTAAACTGTAAAAGTAATAAATGTTATTTGCAATAGAAAATATTTTTTTTCTTTGTTTCAGTATTTATGGCAAGACCTTAGTATGTTGTTACATTTATTTTATTGTATAAAAAATGTTTCCATTTGTAGTTATGTACTTTTTTCCAAACTTGTTGTTTTCGCAAAGTGATTATTTAGAATTGGCAATATAAAAGGAGAGAGGGGTGATCGCAATTTGAAACGATTCAGTACTCACTCCTTTGACGTGTTGCATGAGAATAATATTAAGTCTTGAGAGTCGTGGTTATTTCAAAATGATTTAGATGTAGGTAAGTGAGTCGTGGTAATTCCGTTAATCAAAGTCCGTTAAATGTCTGAAGATTAGCAATCACATGTTTGACAAAACTATCGAACGATTTGATAGCAGACTCCTTCTCCATCAAGCCCAAAAGATTGAATGTTCATATACGAAGATTATCACAAAGCATTGTGTGCCCTAGTCTCTATTTAATTCCAACCAAATTTGATTTCTTTATAATAAATAGATAATTATTTATACCATTATGTTAAAAACAATATGTGTAGATGACACGTTAATTTAGCGTATATTATCTATCTATACATACTAGTGGGCGCCCAGAGGTCGACATTCGACCATAGTTCATTAATTTTTAAAAGTTTGAATTTTATTAGGGTTCTTTTGTCAAAGGGTGTTATGTTATAATATCATTGTAAAATGTAGAATGAAAAATGGTAATTGGAACGTAAGAGTAAAATAATACATACAGTCGAGCATAGCAACCTCCTTCACAACCTTTTTTGAAGTCCTATATTGACAGATGGTCAAAATGTCTTTTTTATTTACATGTGTGTATATGTTGTGTAAAAATGAAGCAATAGTGTGAGTAATGTATATTTTAATTAATTTAATGTACTTCTAATGCATTTTATATAAAACTTGCGGCCCGTCCCGGCTTTGCACGGGTGAACAATTGTTTTAAACATTTGAGGGTAGGGGTTCGAGGGTAGATGATTGTGCTAACCTAACAAAATGATAAGATGTACGTGGTAGAGCCACGCTGAAGTTATTACTGGTTTCAGCATGAATGGGTCATACCCTACAATGGCTTGCACGTGCCGCCGTTCAATATAAATAACTCATATAGATAGAGTAAATCCGTTTATTTACGTCTATCTAAAACGATCGAGTATTAATAATAATTTTTGCTATGTCTATTTTTAGATTCCGGTGCCGACGCCGTTCATTACATTTAAATTCGATCTTTTCAAATGCGTTTTGCGCCCACGCACGCGTAACCGAGCCCCACGCCACCGTGCCGCGAGGGAAGGATTTCTCTTTCGTTTCCATACACTACATGGCTCGCAATAATATCTCGAGCCGAGGTTGTCCCCGGATGGAGCCCTCGAGATATTATTATCGCGATACAGTGACTCACCCACATCACTTGAACACACATATGAGATCATCTCTGTCACACACGTGCACATACATACACATGGTGGGAGGGTTTTGTTTTTTCCCCTCATCCAACTGAACCGAATAGTTTAGTTCGTTTCATTCACGTATGCATTTGTGAATCATGCAATTTCGACTGTATGGTTCACAAATATATATATATGTATGAACAGCTTAGAATAGTTAGCTAGGTCAGACGCGACTTTTTTCAGGTAACAGCCCAAGCCGAGGTGCCGTGTGCCCTTGTGTATGTTACCTAAAACCAAATCGGCTGAGTGCCTTAAAGCACTCCAACCCCGTCCGAGTCTCCAGGCGGCTAAGCCTTCACAGGCTGACCCCGCGCTCTGCTTTTCAATGTCCAGTATTGACTATATGGGTCAATTACTGATTTTCCACGAAATCTGCGAGATCTCGGCGTTCGACGCAACACCGAAAAATCCTGAATTAGGTGCTATTACAGCTCTCGCTAGGTTTCCCGCCATTGCAGCTACCCTACAAAGGCTTGCGCTGCCGTTCAACGTGACCCCTTCTTCGCCGCATAGCCCGCACGACACACCACACCCCGGCAACGACGTGAGCGGCATATTTTGTTTAGATTGACAATTTTAAACTCGTAATATCTTTTCAATGCAATGGCTGATTTTAATAATTTAAAAAGTTATCTACAGGTACTGAAACAGTCTTAAATTAAAAATAATTTATTTGGATAAGGATTAATATAAAGACATGAATAACATGGTCTTTTAGGCGTGGTCTGGTTTTTGTTAAGATTTCTTTCAAAAATGTAGTTATAGTGACATAATCACAATAGCTGGACATATGGTACCGCGAGGTTTTTTATAGATATTAATATGTTCTTTAATATTGTAGAACATATTTTTGTTCTATCATTCATAGTTTCCGCAGCGCATGCGATGAAAGTCATTTTATGGCAATATTTTTCATACCTTGGATTACATTATTGAAATTTTAGTAGGGATCCCTATTTTTTTCTAGTAAAAAACATCACCCATGTTACTCAGGGATAATGTAACTTTCTAATGATAAACGATTTATCGAAATCCGTATAGTAGTTTTTGAGTTTATTCGTTGCAAACATACAAAAATACAAAAATTCAACAATTCAAAAATACAACGTATCCTCTTTATAATATTAGTGTAGATAAATAACTTTCTGCACTTCTCCTCCATATAAACTTTAACTATGCCAAATTTCACGTTCATCCGTTCGCCCAATTCCGTTAAAAAAGAGATACATAGTTTAGGCTTCACGTATTAATATATATGTTTTTTTGTTTTGTTTTTTTTTTATCCAGAAGACGAATGAGACTCAACTTTTTAACGATGAGGTAAATCTGATTTAAAATATCAAATCATTACATAGTATAAATAAAGTCCCTTACCGCGTCTGTCTGTCTGTCTGTTCGCGATAAACTCAAAAACTACTGAACGGATTTGCGTGCGGTTTTCACCAGTGGATAAAGTGATTCACGAGGAACGTTTTGGTATATAATATATAATTTCTCAAGGATTTATTTTTAATCAGAGCGGGACAACGTCTGCCGGGCCCGCTAGTTATTATAATAAAAAAATAATTAAATGCCTATTTTTTCTGGATTGTATACTCACGTAAACGTAATTTCTACTCAAATAAAAAGATAAATATTGAAAAACTTTCGATAAAATACGTTCTTATATCATGTCCCGCTTTCGATGCAAGAATCCCTTTTTTCACTCAAAACGTTCTAAAATCCTGACATTCCAAAAGAATAAAATCTGGCAATGCTGTTAGAAGCCAAAAATAATGTATTTACAATTTTTGTCTGTCTGTCTGTCACTGTATACGCGTATCACTCAGAAAGTACTGAACCAAATTTAAAAAAAAACTTGACTCGGTGATAACTAATATTATAAAGCAACATGTAGGATAATTGTGGTCCCCGGAGTTCCGATCTGGACGCGGTAGCGTACACACGTGCGCTTCGTGTTTTTTTCGTAACTTATATCGACGTGTCAAGTGAGAATTTTTATTTTTGCTTACGCACCTCTCTGCTATTTCTTTGTGTTTTCCGTGTGCTGTTCGCAGGTCCGAAGTGAGTCAGAGCAAGCCAAGTAAGATTTTGTAATTTATTCTGCTTTCTTTTGCTTTTTTAATTGTTATTTCTGTGTGTTCTAGAACAGGTGTCAATCGTTGGTGTGTCAATCGGTGTCAATCGTCTAGGCGGCCACTCTCACAAGGCCGGTCTTTGTCACTTTTCGGAGTGACAAAGAGCGCACTTTTCGGTGCGCCGGTAAACCGCACTTTTCAGTGCCTGAAACCGTACTTATCAGTACGCTCCGAGTCTCCGTGAGGTGCTCAAGAAAGAAGTGGTAGGGCTTCCCCCTAGGCTTCGTAGGTTCTTCTGTGAGGCATTGCATATCGCCCACAACTCTGTTGGTCCGGATTCGGGATAGTCCCGTAAAAACCGTTGGCGTGCCCCCCTCAGGCAGGGAGGTTGTTTCGCGGCCCCCCCTCCCCCTCAAGCCACCGGGATGGCTGAACTAGACAATGTCAGTAGGTTCCGCGATTTCCTGATACAGCAGGGTCCGAACGTAGACGTCGCGACCGCGTATACCAACTTCGTTGCGTTGTTCTCTGAGAACACGCATTACGTCTCTCGCGTCGCGACCGCTAACTCTTTCGCGGCCCTTTTTTTTTCTCGAATTGACTACGCTATTGACCTAGCAAGGTCTTAACAGCTTCACCGGACTACTAAGGCGAGCGCTTAAGGCACTCAGCCGATTTTATTTGGGCAACCAGCTCAAGGGTGCACGGCACACCTCGGCTTGGCTGTTGCCTGTTCATGCAATTCGCGACCTAACAAAGCTAACCAAAGTTAAAGCTAAACTATTCATACATACATGACTTGTTGAAACATGTATGTGTACCAAGCATACATATCTCAACAACTCTTATGTGTATTTTGTATAGGAAATGATTCTAAACTATTACAGTTCGATACGGGTAAAAACAAAAAGAAAAAACCCATCCACTTTTATATGTAAGCGTGTGAGCGTGCACGTGTGTGGAGGTGATATATGTAGTGTTGTTGCAGTGATGTATTGGTGTGTCACTGTATCGCGCGAGCAGCGCACTCAAGGGCTCCACGCCGAGGGATCGAACCTAGGCTTGAGAGGCTGCCGAAGGGGGCCTAGTCTGGTGTGCGGGAGCGAAATTTACACCCAGACCACGGCGGCGTGATCTGAGGTTACGCGGGCGTGGGCGTGAGCACGCTCTGTTTGGAGAGACAGGCTGGTACTGATCGTTCGCTGCCGTTATTTCATCGGGAGGATCGGTAAAAATGTGTCGCGGTCGTCTTTTGTAACGCGCGGCGTTGGGTACGGTTTCGTATGTTGCGGCGGATACCACTAACGGACTGGGATGATTCACGGCTTTTTCGAAATAACTACTAGTGAGTGATTTTATGTACGCCCAGATAGAAGGTATCTCCAGGTCCCTATGGAGATCGACTCTCCGGACGTACCATGGGGCGCCGGTCACTTTACGCAGAACGCGGTTTTGTAAAACTTGTAACTTGTTTAGAGTTGATTGCGGTGCATGTGCAAAAACGGGACAGCTATATGTCATGACCGGGCGAATACACACTTTGTACAAGGTGAGCTTGTGTCTGAGGGACATCTTACTCTTACGGCAAAGCAACGGGTGTAGGCGACCCAAAACCATAGCGGCTTTATTACGTACTCTATCTATGTGAGACTCGAAATTTAAGTGTCTATCTAGTGTGACACCGAGATACTTGACCTCGTCGGTCCAAGGTATGTCGGTGTCGTATAGCCTGATGGGCTGCAATCTGTTTACGCGTTGTGTGGGATCGAAGAGTATCGCGGCACTCTTATCGGGATTAACCTCTATACGCCATCGAAGAAACCAATCACCGAGTGTGCTAACGGTTTCTTCGATGAGTTTCCTAAGTTTGTCCGGCCGCCAATGAGAAGCGTAGATAACTGTGTCATCAGCATAACAACCTACCTCTACTCCCGGGAGCCGAGGTAGGTCACTGATGAACAGGTTGAAAAGGGAGGGCGCGAGTATTGAACCCTGTGGCACGCCTGAGCGTATCGGATGTATTGACGATAGTTCGCCGTCTACTCTATAACGGAAAGTCCTATCTGTGAGAAAATCGCGAATGATATGAACTAATCTATCGGGTATGCGAGATTGACATAATTTATGTACGAGCCCTCCGTGCCAGACCTTATCGAAGGCCTTGGCGACGTCAAAGAAAACTGCTATCGTGCGTTTCGGATTTTTCTTTTTCGGGTTCGGGTCGCGATTCGGATCAGCGTTAAAGTTAGAAAAAATGTACTCCGTGAGGCGGTGTACTTGATTTGTACATGAATGTTCGGCGCGAAAACCGAACTGTTCGGGCGGTATTAAATTAAGCTCCGTAAACGAAGTCTGGAGACGGTTCAGAAGGAGCCGCTCGTAAAGTTTACCTAGCGTATCTAATAAACTAATAGGGCGATAGCTAGCGGGAAGCGTAGCTTTTTTGCCGGGTTTATGTATACCTATCACTACGGCTTTTTTCCAGACGGCTGGAAAATAGCCCTGGGACATGGCCGCATTGAAGATGCAGACCAATAGAGCTATGATGTGGTCAGGAAGGAGTCTCAGCACCTCGTTCCTGATTCCATCGGGACCTGGGGACTTTCTAAGTTTGAGACGCTTTATGGCGGCCGAGACTTCGTCAAAAGTTATCGAGGTTAGGGTATCCGCGGGAGGAGACGCGAGTGCATGCTCTACCGACGACTCGATCGAACCGATATGAACAGTATCAGTATTATCAGTGTTTGGCGAACACTGTTTCTCTAAACTCGCGGCTAGACATTCTGCTTTATCTATACTATCGAACGCGGGAGGCAACCCGGGGCCTCTGTCGAGAGGAGGCATCGGGGTGGCGAGATCTGATTTCATAGTGCGCGTGAGTCTCCAGTACGACAGGTGAGACGGCCGGAGATCCTCCAGAAGCCTGTCCCACCTGTCGCCCCGAATCTCAGAGATACGAGTTTTAACTAACTTACGTAACGAACGTAATCGATCGCGGTTCTCTACAGACGGGTAAGCGTCGTGAGCTCGAGTCGCGGCGTTCTTTTCCGTGATCAACGCTTTCACGTCGTCAGGGAGTATAAAGCGGCGATCGTTCGCCGCTTGTACCTCTTTCGAGGTCTCTCTGACGGCGGTCTGAAGATAGTTGACCAGGGAATCGATAGCCGAATCCGCGTCGGCTCTAGACGTCAACACGTCTGGGATCCCGTCTAAAATGTCAGACGATGGATTTTCTTTAAAATAACGAGTTAAACTAACGTAATCAGCTACCCTGACCGACGGAGGGGTGAAATCTGAATCGAAACCTAACTGCAATACTACCGGGCGGTGATCTGAATCAAGTTCGTGTACGACTTGTATGAGTCGTACCCGAAGCGTGATATTTTTTAAAAGAGCTATGTCTAGTACTGACGGGCGACAGTTGTCTTGATAGTGCGTGGGTTCCGGAGGGGCTATGACGTCAAATGCGAGGACCCTACCTAGATTGTCGAGTATCCTCCCGTTACGAGAGGTTCTCGGACTATTCCAGATAACGTTCCCGCAGTTGAGGTCCCCCGCTATAATAACTGAATCTCCTAAGTTGAGTAGCGCTCGTAAATCGGTTTGTAATAACTCTTTGTTCGGCGAGAGATACGCGGATACTAATACAATAGACGGATGACCGGTCATACCTAGCGTACATACTGATACTTCCATATTGGTTAGAACGGGCGGATCTATCGGCATGCAATATAACGAACGCCTATAGTAAATTAAGGTGCCGCCCCCGCGGGTGACACGGTCGTTTCTAACTATGTTGTAGTTCGCGATTCTCGGATTGCGCATTTTCGGTTTTAAAAGCGTCTCCTGGACGAGGAGAACGTCAATCTGTCTATCGCGTAGAAAGGCAGCTACTAGATCGCGCTGTGTCCTAAGATTTCTCGCGTTAAAAAACGAAAGAGATAGACCGCGCGGTTTTATCCTATTCATAGCTGAGAATTTTAATTAAATGTGTTTGAATTCTCGGAACGAACGATACGATGTAAACTCGCAGCAATACTAGGGTATTGCGCGAGCACGTTGAGCTTGCCTAAGTCCTCCTCAGCCTGGAGGGCCTCGACTGAAGGGTTTGATATATATCAAAACCTTGTGGTCCAATCAGATTTATGAGTAAGCTTGCCTGGATTTTCGTGGGTTCCTTATAAACTCCTGAGGCATTGAGAAACACCATGAATTGCTGTCGCCAGCGTTTCCACCCGTCGGCCCGGCCGACAGGTCCATCCTCCATATTGAATTCTGCAGGAGGCCGCGCGTGCTCCATTTGTAAATAACAGTTTCACTCGATGTATCATCATCAATTATCGCACACAATGTACAAGTATGCTATAACACAAACTATTACTCCATAAATATGGTAATTATTGTTTAAACTATTTTTTACACCGCTGCCACCATGTTGTGATGTCAATAACACACGATTCAGATAACGACTGATTTATTTATATGTACCTACATAGACAACATGTTGTTTTATGTGTCCTACTATTTTGTTTATATCCCCCATATATATTATGTACCCTACTATTTTTACATTATATATTTTCGTGACTTGCATTGTGTTCCAGCTGAAAATGAGCGCTAGAAAATGAGTGTGTCTCATAACACTTTAGCATATGCTGAGCTGATACCATTTCATAATGCTCCAATATACATCTTTTTATCCACTCCTGTATACTTGTATATTATGTTCTTTCTTTCTATTACGTTGAATAAAATTGTATTTTAAAAATTAAGAACTTTAACTTTAAAATCCTTCAGAATCCGAATAATTCGAATCAATTATCGCACACAATGTACAAGTATGCTATAACACAAACTATTACTCAATAAATATGGTAATTATTGTTTAAACTATTTTTTACACCGCTGCCACCATGTTGTGATGTCAATAACACACGATTCAGATAACGACTGATTTATTTATATGTACCTATATAAACTTGAAATTTCGAGATGCATATTTCTGACATACAAAATCTCATATTCATATTTCATGTAGCGCCGCGTCTGCTAGAAATTAGTCCAACTTATGTTTCATTTCAAAAATGTAACTAGAGATGGCGTAGTTAAACAAAGGGACCGCACTGTAGCTGGTTCTACGCGAATAGTGAACGGGCGCGGAGGTAAGTGGGGTGGGTGATACCAAGGGGTATTGTGAAGACATTTATCGGCAATATATGTTAGTTTTTATCTTAATTGGACCCGGTAGATGATGCTGCGAACGGGTTATAGAGTTATTTCAAAAGACTTATCACGTACCAACTTATATATGTTAGGGTATATGTTTTGGTGAGTTGTTGGATAGTTGGATTCACAATTAGAAACGGTAGGTGTCGCTGCAATCGTGAATTAGGTTTTTAAAGATTTTTCGCTTTTAAAAATATAATTATAATCGGTAATAGCCAATTTTGTGCAGACGAAGTTGCACGGGTCAGCTAGTCTTCTACATATAAATAAAAATCAATTGCCTAATGTATGTACGTACATCACTTCGAACAGTCTTATGTATTTGGATTATTCTTGTTTTAGTGTGCTTGTCATTGGCGAGACAAGGTTTGTATAAAAGAAAATATTTACAAAATTAAATTGGATTAAAAAATCTACGGTGGCCGTCTTGTTCGAGCTGTCTAGGGAGTTTTGTAACAAGTCAGAGTCCAAGCTCCATGGTGATTATATCCCATCCACTACATTTGTGTATAATAACCGAATTTTATTATGTAGAACACCGCCATATTACAAAATATAAAGTAAAAAAACCTTTGTTTTAAGAACTCATTAAGCTCTTTCGAGTTATGTAAATATTTTAATCTGTATGAATTTTTACATAAAATCTAGTTGACTTAATTACGAAACGATTGTGTTTACTCTCATTTGATAAAATGAAATGCATGAAAAATAACAATGGTAATCGCGTTTACTGGTCCGAGTAAACTCTTATCAAAGATAAACATGATACTATTGTTTCATTAAATTAATGATTATTCATTTTTATCGATACATAATTCGATCGTAAATATTTGTCACGCGTTATGGTTTTAATATCAATGATCGTTTTAGCTTTATCGTAGTATTTCAATTGTTCGTCTCGCTTGCCAAATCGATTAACTCCATATACAAAAAAATTAAAGAATACTGATAAACTACGATACATTGATTTTAAAATATAATTTCGTAGAATGTATCTTACTGCACATAGTACAATTTTCAAAATATTTTATATATTTAATAATTTACGACAAACTAGATGTCGCTCGCGACTTTAGCGGCGTGAAACCTTATATAAAAAAAGTGTTTCATAAAGTCATATGAATCTCTTAAGTTCATTTACTTCTCTTCTTTTCTCTCCTACTTAAGTCGCGTCGTCATTAGAAGTACCGTCAGATCCGGCAACTTTGCCACTTTTTATTTGACTAAACCAAAGACTAAATTTCACTCAATAGCAGTGATGCGTGTTCATACAAGATAGACAGACAGACAGACATTTATAAAATTGATCGAAATGTATTTTATTAGTTACTAGCTGTGCCCGCGACTCCGTCCGCGTGAAACCTGATATAATCAAACAACGCTTAATAAAATCATCTGAATGTATTATATATGGATTTTTTGGATATTTGGCGTGGTACTAAATACAACATCCATGTCTCGGACACGTGCTTATTTCTATTTATAGCTTCTCGAAATTATGACTTTAAAGAAATGAGGCGTTCGATATAAAGATATTAAAGCAAGTAAGTTGTTCTGGTCATGAGGCAGGTAGTCGCACCGAACCGTTTTACTGTCATTTAAATTCATCTGAGAAACACTCATCCCTTTACTATTATACCTTTATCCTTAACCAGACAGAAACGCAATACAATCCGAATGTCCAAAAGTAATATTAAATTTTAAGAAAATACTGTGCGTAAAACAATCAATCGAAAGAATATCAAAGTAACATAATTTTAGACATCAACAAATATTTTTCAGAAAATTTAACATCAACAGTCTACTTTTCAATAGCGAACACAACAAAGTTCAAATACAAAAGCGAAAATAAAATTGCCGACTATTAACATTCCCACATTCTCAGGAAATTATATAGACTGGCCATCGTTTCACGACTTATACAATTTTATTATACACAATAACCAAGGTTTAGATAATGTTCAGATATTGCATTATTTAAAATCAAGCCTTTCTGTCGAAGCAGAACACCTTTTAAGAAGCATCCCTACAACTAGCCAAAATTATGAACAAGCGTGGGATATACTAAAAAATAGGTGTAACAACAAGCGTTATATTTTAATAGCATTTTTAACAAATTATTTAATATTAAAGATGCAACTTCAGAATCAGCACTACACCTCAGACAATTGTTGGATACATAGTTGAATGCTTAAGTTCAATAAAACAGTTGGGTATACCGATTAACAACTGGGATGCTATAATAGTTTACCTCACAGTCTCTAAGTTGAATCCAAAGACACATAAATTATGGGAATACCACATGTCAGGTGATGAGAATGAATTTGATTCATTCGAAGCATTAAAACAATTTTTAACCATGAGATTTCGATCACGGGAGATGTTAGAGCCGCCGATTAAAACGACAAACCCTCAATCATTGCATGTTTCAGGAATGAGAACTATGAATTTTTGTTTTTGTACGGAAGATGACTACTACATTTATCAGTGCAAAAAAATTGCGATATTGTCAAATGAAGAGAAATATGATTTGCTTGTGTTTTAATTGTATAATACCTGGCCATTCAGCGGGCAAGTGTATGAGAAATACATCATGCCGAAGCTGTAAGACGAAGTACCATTCGTTATTGCACCCCCAACGATCAGAATAAGTTAAGAAAACCAATACAAATGAAGACAATACAATAATAACACACTTCACTAAGAATCTTGGTCAAATTTTATTACCCACAGCACTGGTAGAATCTACATCAAAACGACGAAGGAACGAAATACATCTATAGTGTTCTAATTGATCAAAGTTCACAAGCTTCATTCGTCACAGAGAGTATTGTACAACAGTTAGGTTTAAAAAAGATAAGATTTAACAGACATATCTTACGTTTTAAATGAAGGAAATAAACTTTGAATCAAATATATGGTAGATATACATTTGAAGTCCAGGCACAATACAACTTTCACAGTTCTTGTTCAAGCATATGTCTTAAAAACAATCACAAATTATCTACCTTTACATTCTTTTACTGTGGCCGACTGGCGAGAAATAAAGAATATACCATTAGCAGACCCTGATTATAACTCCTCCAAAAAAATTGACATTTTACTAGGTGTTGACGTATATAGTGAAATTATGGATCCAGGTTTAAGAGTTCGTTTGGTCTCCTTGCTCAAAACACTAATTTCTGTTGGATTATCTCAGGAAATAAATCTAAGAAGCCAGAAAGAGAAGGTTGTATTGCTACTGTACTATTATGCACAGCTGAAGGCAAACTAAACCACACGGATTTCACTGTTATTCATCAAGTGTTATTGGATAATCCAGTAAAAGAAGAAGGTCAACCGAAGACAGTTATTAAAACAAAGGAAAACCACACAGAACGGATTCCCCACAAAATCTGCAGTAAAACATTTTTTTTTTATACCACGGTAGCTAACAAGCATGCGGGCCGCTTGATGTAAAGCGGTTGGTTGGCCCCTTATAAATAAATTTAATAGCTGCGCTCCAGATAATGAGATGTGTTTATGGTCTGGATCTCATTGATCAAGTACGGAGCATGCAGACGCCTTAGATGAAAACTTTTTGGATGTCACTGTGACAAATAAGAAGAAAAAGAAAAAAATAAAATCCTTGTCATTCTTCTATATTTTTTCACCGCAACAATAATGAGACACTTTCGGTTCCAATGTGTGGGGATGAATTCCCTGCCGATGACGGGCAGTGCGATGGTGGAAAGCAGCTACAGGCATAATGTTAAACAATTCCTCGGAACATAACCCATTATACAAACGGTAGAAAACACACAAAGAGGCGACGACGTCTCTCAGTAGACTTAGTGGTTCGATATATATAGTGGTGGATCGTCAACAATTCTCATAGCTCGTAACACCAGCATTTTACAGCGTAAACATATATAGAAGTTCCACAAAAAAATTAATTCATAATAATTATTATATAATAATTATTATTATGACATAATAATAATAATTTATGATAATTGTAAATCTGAGTAAACGATTTTTTTTTTCTCGGACTGACTACGCTATTGGACTAGCAAGCCCTTAACAGCTTCACCGGACTACCCATAAACAAATTAAACATAGAAAGAATATCATTATTATTTTCTGTGTAATGTCCCTAGGACATTGAACCAATAAATTACCATAAGCCTTGGATAGCCTCTTATAAATAAATTTAATGGCTGCGCTCCAGATAATGAGATGTGTTTATGGCCTGGATCTCATTGATCAAGTACGGAGAATGCAGACGCCTTAGATACGAACTTTTTAGATGTCATACCTATTCTAAAACCTCCATAGTTTTTTCCTTAAATACATGTAATATATTACGAACGCGTTTTTATAAATTATATCAAAGATATATAAAATTGTGAAAACATATTCAATTATAGAAATGCTCTATTAAAAACAATTGTAAGCACGACACAATAGAAGAAGACTATGTCATATCTTTCGTGTTTATATAAATAAGAAATATATACACCGACATATATAATATATATTCGTCTCCATTCGATATCTTGGCCTACCGGTTAACTTCGGTCGTAATATTTTATTTCTTTTTGTACATTGCTTTGTAAAAATAATTTTAAATCATTCGGGTAAGGTTGAATTTGTAAACTCATAAGTTTATAGCATAACGTATGTATATATATTGGTAACTTTTTGTGGATGGTTTCGAGCATCACTTTTATTCGAGGCTGTGCATCTTGAGTTTTATATGTCGATGACTTTATAGTAATCATTCTTTATTCCAAAACAAAATACCATATCACATTGAGGTATGGAAGTAAGTGGCCTCGAGGTGGCCCTCGATAAAACTGAGGCTCTAATGTTCCATGGGCCTCGGCGAGGGCCGCCTCCAGGGGCCCACATCTATGTAGAGGGCGTCGGTGTCAGGGTGGGGGCCCAGATGAAGTATTCGGGCCTTACCTTGGACGGACGCTGGTGGTTCGAGCCCCACTTAGCCCGCCGACTCCTGGTCAAAAGTGGCACATTTTATGTCATGTTTTTTGTGTGTTTATAATTGTTGTTTTTTGTGTGTTTATAATTGTTAAGTTTTGATGGAGACTACTAGGTGTTTCACAGTGTATCAGATTTTTATTACCATGATTAGTTTTAAATCTAAATACTTTATTCAGTTTAGGCCCTAATAGGCAAGAAACTCGATCGGGTTCATCTTTTTAACATATATATATTTCGAATACATTATACGTAACAGTACCGTTTTACCACTAAAAGCATTGTATAATGTATTGGAAATATATGTTTTAAAAATGTACCCGATCGAGTTTCTTGCCGGTTCTTCTCGATGACTGGGTTGTTTTCCGAACCGGTAGTAGTCTTTGACGTTCATAAGTGCCTCATTAGGGCCTAAACTGAATAAAGTATTTTTGATTTGATTTGTTATGATTTTTAATAATTGAATTTTTTTTTGGTAAATTTATCAATTAAAAACCATTTTTTAAACGTACTTGGTGTGCGTCATTGAGTACCCCAAATTTTTTTATGTCTGATAATTAAGGACAAAGAACTGGTGTGAGAAGCGATTTTACGGACAACAAATCCTCCTGCCTTTCCTCACCAAGTCATTGACCCTACTGATAATTATTTTGATGCAACCATACATTAAATATGAAAAAAATTTAGGTACTAAATGACGCACGCCAAGTACGTTTAAAAAATGGTTTTTAATTGTTAAATGTACAAAAAAAAATTTAAAATATTATAAATTATAACGGCTACTTGGTCTGTTTTTTTTTGGTTTTACATCTTTTTTTAAGATGATAATTTTCCTTAGTATTTTTCTAAATGAAGAGTTGTGAACGTGTATTTGGCGCAATTTTTTACAGTGGAACTGTTTTTGTTCGGATTTTACCTCTTTTTGTAAAGTGAAATTTTCTCCTTGGTTTTTTTCTAAATCATAAGCTGTGACCGTGTGTTTGGCGCAATTTTTAACAGTGAAACTGTTTTTGTTCGGATAGTTATTATATCTAACACAATTAACTTGTTAAAATTTTTGGAGTTTATTGGAGTTTACTCCTTAAGAATCGATTTTCATATATAAGGCGCCCGGTATGAGAAAAATGTGAGGAGTAAAATCTACTGACGAATGACCTCGTTACGTTTTTGGTGCGCACCTATGGTGTTTAACTTTCTAATTTGGTTGTAAGTGTATTAAGACGTACATAGGGTATGCTGCAAGGCGACTATACCTATATGTTATTGGGCTTGTTTGTTTCTATCAGTGTCGATGTACTTATTTTATTTATATCTATCGATATTGGTTTGCGATTTGAAAATATTAACAAGTTATTAAAGTTAGCTATTTTGACAACTTAATTGTACACAGAAAAAAAGGTTTACTTGAGCCTTAAAGTCATGAAAATTTTCTTGTTTTGAGAAAATTCAGCCTTTTGCTCCCAAAAATTAAGTATCTTGATAGTAAATATTCAGTAATATTTTTATTAGTTAAGTTGTCAAATGGGAAAATAATATAATATTGAATCATTTTTTTTCATTCAATATGTATAATTGCACGCTAAAATAATATAAAATGGGTATCAAATATTCAAGAGAAAAATTTTCTCAAGATGAGAAAATTTTTAACTTCCCGCTAAGAAAATCAATGATTTTCGAACAATCGGGAAGTTATTGTTTTTACCCCGTTTTGAAAAAATCGAGGTTTTAACAGATCTCGACGTTTTGAAGCCCTACGAAGCTTTCCTAACTATTTTTACGATGATGTCACTATGTCTGTATGTATGTATTTATGTATGTATGTATGTATTGTCACGGGGATTTAAATCAAATCCCCACGGCATCTTCCCAGAGTTAGCGCCAGCTGCCGCTAGAGTCCACCACTGAGTTGGTGTCTCAAATTTAACTCACCTTTATTTAATTAATTTAATTATTATTTCATGCAGGAAATTGGAGGAGCCACTCCTATAATTGTTCGGCACCGGCTCGCAAAGTTTCTGAGCCATTTATTCAACTTTTATTTTTACTAAATTTTTGAGATTTTATAGAGTGTAATTTTTCTACTTTTTGGTCGAGAGGTCGGAGCGTGCAGGCGTGAGGCCTCGAGCGAAAATGAATGGCGCCGGATAATCATTTAATTTAATTTATGCATTTCAAGTAAATGTTTATCAGTTTTTATTTATAATTATTATTATTGGTAGCGAATATTATTGTAATAATATTATTCGCTAATTAAAATGTATTCAGCTCGGTTGTAATAATAATAAAAATAATAATAATAATGACATAATAAATGATAAGAATAATGAAACATTAAGTAGAATAAAATTACATTTAATTATTTTACAAATATTCAAACGAAAATTTTAAATGAATTAAAATTAGAATTAACCGCTTAATTTGTTAGACGTCTAAAGGAAACGGAATAATTCTGATACTATACAGTAGTACACTATCCTCAGCAAATTGAATTGTACCAACTTAAAAATAAAAAATCTGGAGCAGAGTAACTATCCAGAGAGGATCTGAGACACCAAATGGAAAAGAACTAACTCTGATATTACACATAGTATACTATCTGCAGATAATTAAATTATACCAACTTCGAAATAAAAAATCGACCGAAATTAGTGTAGGGACGCACACTTGCATATCTATAGAATGCATACTATGGATATGCAGGGGTCAAAGTCCACTCACCGTTTTCCCGTCCCAATGTAATAAGCTATACCGCAGTCCGGTTGTAGAGATAGATGTAATCAGACGTGTATAATAAATACGTGTTTTACCTTGAGGCACTACAATGCCTCCGGACCAATAGACATATTTTGTTGGTTACTGTTGAGAAGTAGGCTGGAATGTTAGCGTTGGATACAAAACAAATGGATTCCGTCTAGACATTTTATCGAAATTTGTTCAAGGACGGAACTATGTAAACGTAATAATGGCGCCATGGATGCGCCAACGCCTGTTTGCAGAGCGACGTTCTATCTATATACATATAATAAAAGGCTAATAAAATATGTACATTAAACATTTTAAAGAGAAAATATTCTGGTGGAACCTTAGATTAAATGACAGTACACATATCCATAGTGTTTTTTTGACGTGAATACGTCTTTAAATTTGCTACCACACAAAACGTAATGATAACAAAATCGGGGGATACAGTTAGGCAATGTAGTTTCGAATCTATTCTCTATATCCAAAATTAAATTATACCACTGGACAGCTACAATACGGCGTGGGAGGAAGCGCCGGCATTTTGAGGTCATTCTGCTGCGTTTTCAGATTTCAATTTAGTATAACTTTCACCTCGGCGAAGCTACGACGTTTCTTCAAGTTTCCATCTACAGCTCTTGTCAGTCTATCTATTATATATAAAACTTTAGGGTAAAAAGTCTTGACTGTGTATATAAGAAGGGGTTAAAATAAAAATAAAATATATAATGTCGGCCTATATACGCATCGAAACTCCAAATCCAAATACAGAAATCGTATTGGGTTGGAAAGGGCATCTCAAAACCAATGGTACCACTAAAACACCATATTATTAAATTAACTGAATTAAATGAATTATTAAATTAACCGCGAGTATCAATATTTTAATAGTTCGTGGGGCACCCATTTGTCAAGCTTTTATACCTTGCCAATTTGACGCAAATGGACCAATATTGTTATTGGCGCTAACGTCAAAGCCTGCTGCTAATTCAGCCGTAGATTGTGTATTATCAGCTTCCACAATCGCCTTTAATTCGTCATTGTCGACCAAAGTCTTTGGACGACCGCGAGGTTCATTTTTCAGGTCGAAATTCCCAGAACGGAAACGAGCAAACCGATAACAGGTGGTACGTTGGTTTGTAGTGTTAGCTCTGTAAACGTCGTTGATGTTGCGTGCCGCTTGTGCCGCGTTACTGCCACAACGGTACTCATATTCAATAATTACTCGAATTTTTAACGTATCTATGATGACAAAAAAGATTGAAATGCGATGAAAATGTAACTCTAATCAATATGACTACTTTTAGAAAAAGAATTCCATGTTTATAAAATAAAATAAATTTGAAATTAGAATTCTTAGCCAAACAAAAATTATTTTGATTTGAAATGGCCAGTACTGCAGAACGGCAATTTCATAG
>MU158962.1:424116-473015 GCA_015888305.1 Antheraea pernyi
AATTCTTAGCCAAACAAAAAATATTTAGAGTTGAAATGGCCAGTACAGCAGAACGGCAATTAAATAAGTAAAGTCCTATTATATATATATATATTACTTGTTTCAAATACATAAAAATTAATATTTATAATACATATAAATACTTACAGATGACGGCCGAGAGCGAGAGATCCGGGCCACCAGCCACGACGAGCTCGCGGCGTGGCTGTTCCCAGGCGAGACACTCGACTAAAGTGTGTTGCGCGGTGTCTTCCGCGCAGCCACAGTGATGGCACCCTGACAACGGTTCCCGGCCTATACAACACAGGTAGCTCCCGAAGCAACCGTGCTCCGAGAGCACCCGGCGCAGATGGTTTCCTTGTTGCTGCTACTACGGAGGCATAAGCTGGGGCGGGTGCTTCGTCAGATGACTTTTGGCCACCTTTCCCGCTCTTCTTCCCCTCCGCTCGCTGAGAACCCAACCCAACCTACGGCGCGACTACCACCTCAGCCACAGTCTGATCCGCTTTCCTGTCAGCAGCTAGCGAAGGCCGCATCCTCTTCTCGGGGAGGAGCCTCTCCTGTACAGCGTCTATACGGGCATTCATGATGTTGCCGATCATGTGCAACATAGTTTGCATTGCCTGCTCCAGTCACTGATCTGTTACCGCTGAGGCAGGCAACGCTACACTATTCACATACTACGACTGCAGCAGCGGTGAAAACTCTTCCCTCATCTTTCGCTTTTTCCGAACCTGGGAAGTTTCGGGTACGTCTATGGGCACGGGAACAGGCATGGGTCCAGCAATCGCAGCAGGCTCCAGAGATCTGGTCTTTTGAAGATCAGCTCTTAGTTATGCGATCTCCTTACGCAGTTCTGATATTTCTACAGCTTGTCTCTTTTCCCTAGCCAACAAATTTTCGTATGCCTTCTGTATCTTAGTGAGCTCCTCCGAGGCCGAGAGTTTCCCTAGGATCTTAGCAGCGTCAGCGATCGACACAGCTGCCGCGTTTAGAACCTCCTGAAGGAGGCCCTTGAGTCGTTTTGACTTTTCGGATACCCTAAGGATAGTATCCACATCACTCATTATCCGTTTGGTAAAGTCGAGAGCGAGCTGCTGCTCCGAACGTGGAGTGCTTAACTTCTTTGCAGCTCGCTCTAACCTAGCCCCGGGGGCCACATCCTGTATCTCCTCCTCCGCCTTGAGGTACAGTTCCTCATTTTTTAAACGGATCACTTCGGCTTGGTCCGCGGCCAATCGAATGTAGTCCCCGGTTGTTGCAGGTCGTGTTTTCTGCTTCTTCGGAACCTTGGAAAATATGGGACGCAGCTTCTCTGTCACTGTCGAGGATTCTGCATCGGAGGCGGAGCCCGCAGAGAGGCAAACCTCCATCTCTGTGTCTTCCACCCTCTGGAAGAATTTGCTACTGTAGGGAGACTCCTTTCCTCCGAGGGATTCAACCGACACCATCGAGGTGCCAGTGTGTGTACCACATAGCGACAAGCGGTCCAATGACGCCGCTTGCTCTAGCATGACAACTGGTAAAATTTTGCCCCCCCCCCCCTCCAGACAACGAGGGGCAGGTACCCTCCTGGGGTAGTATATTTTTAGGTTTACATCATGCTATCTTCATCGGATGTCCGTACACATGCCAAGGTCGTCGTTCCAGTATTCGCCATATTCCGATCGCTTGCTAAATCGGGAGCCGTTATTCGTTTCAAGGTCGTCGTGAGTGGGTAATCTCCCAAAATTCTGCCCACCCCAGAAAACGTGGGACAGCCTGGGCCCCAGGGCCCAGGGAGGTATTCTTCGGCGCCAGATGTGCCGGTACCCTCCTGGGGTAGTTCCTTTTTAAACTTTGCTTTTTCCATGTTTGCTAACATCAGAATCCGGGGAAAGAAAGAGGGATAAAAGTGGAAGAAGAGATCGAGGTCCATAAAGCAAAGCAGGGGTCATCGTGACAGGAAGAAGTCGGAGTCCAGGGACAAAGCAGGGGTCATCCGAAGAGCGGGATCAGACCGTGTAGCAAGTGTTCGCCTCGTCAGGTATCAGCAGTCGACCAAGAAGCAGTCGACGTTGCCCGGGGTGCACCACGTTGAGGTTCCTGACATCTCACCCCAACCCGTTATGCCTAACACCCTTTCTTCAAAAGCAGTGAGAGTTTGTCTGCTACTTGGATAACCACCAGTAGTCGAAGCATCACGGCGCATGGCCAAGACTTTTTTGTTTAGATTTTTGTTCCCAATCATTCTATACCTAAATATAATATAATATTATTTCTATTAATTAATTCTCATGTATTCACGTTGTTATTTATGATTGACTAGTTTATAAAAGATGTAATTGTTAAATTAAATATTATGTAAATTTAGTGCTTTTACATACTTTGTAAAAATTATACTATTTAAATATAATCTTCTGTTTACCATTTCTCATAGAATATTGCTAGAACTTACTTATATCCACATATTTACATTACTCCGCCACCCATAGTGTTGAGGAGCTCTTCAAGTTGCAGACAAAGTCGATCAGATTTTATATGACCTTGAGGTCGTTGTTGAGGCCTCGCTATATTTCCATGTCTAAAACATAAACAAATACTACGTAACAATACAAGAAGGGACTATTTATTAAAAAAAAGGGCCCTATACAGGTGCTTACGTTTAAGTACTTAGTTCAAGTTACGTATGAAGTCATTGTATATGATTCAAGCGTTTTAGTATAAGAGATACAAATTAGCATTGTATCACCTTTCCATGAATTATAATAACGCCGCAAACTGTTCCGGGCTAGCACGAGATCTGGAATCCGTCAACAACTTTTATTACTTATGAAAACACTAAAATAAAAGAAGTTTACGCGCACTTATAAATTATCCGACTACACTATGGATCACGGTAAAATAAAATAAAAAGATACAGGAGATAATACACTTCTATTAACTTAAACACCCATTAAAAGTGTTTAAATAATTAGAAACACGCTTGCGTACTACAAGTGCTTAGAGGATATTATACGTATTTCGCGCGATATTGTTTACATTACCAACTATCGTTTTTGTGATAGCTCACCATAGACTAAAAGCCGTTTTAAGCAATAACGATTGTAGATAGAGAATAGATTCGAAATGTTTACAACTTGGCTAGGCCACCTGGTAGATGTCCAATTCATGTATAATATATAAAACACTCAGTGATGCCAAACCCAAGTAACGCTTTCGTTGTTGTTAGTTTTTTTTTTATTTGGCTACCAATGTTCTCGTGCATTATTAATGTCATTGTCGAGAAGGTAGTTGGTATCACTCAGTGATGCCAAACCCAAGCAACGCTTTCGTTGTTGTTAGTTTTTTTTTGGCTACCAATGTTCTCGTGCATTATTAATGTCATTGTCGAGAAGGTAGTTGGTATTACAAGTTTCGTGTGATCATTTCAATAAACAAGATGGTGGCCGTCTTGTTAGAACTTTCCTGGGAGTTTTTGTGGTAAGTCAGAATCCATGGTATTATATCCGATTCACTTCACTTCTGCACAATAACTTAACTATCCCTCCAAAAACTTGTTGTTAGTTATTGTGGCGTCCCTTTGTTTGGATTGCGAGCATACAAAAGTATCTTTCGTCCAGAAACGTTACACACCTTTTATGTCATTTTTCACAAACTCTATCCATACCTTTTTCGGTCTTCCTCTACTCTTATATCTATCTACCTTCATACCTAAAACTATTCTAGTTATACGTCTTTCCTCATTCTTTATGACATTGCCGTATCATGCTAACCTATTAGCTCTCAACATCTGTATCAATGGTGATATTTTCAAATTTCATATATTGATTTTTATTCTTTTCTACTCTAGTTACACCAGACATCCATCTTAACAATCGTATCTCTTCCACGTGTAGTTTTTTCTCATACGTTTCTTTCTTATCCTAGCATTCAGAAGCATAGAGTATAATAACTGTATATAACGTATATAAAACTGTAACTGTATATAAAAGTATAATAACTGGTAATATACATTTTCCCCTTGTGTGTCAAGGGCGTTCGTGGACAGCAAGATACCTCAAACATCTTTCGCCATGTCCTACATCCTGCATTTATCCTATTCATTAATCATTGTCTACGCTGCCATCGTTTTAGATAAATGAACCAGAGTACTAAAATTCGGAGCAGGCTGGTAACGGTAACCGTAGTATTCAAACAGCTTAACATATAAAATAATGAATATTTTAAAAACTCTTACTGAAAATATTCATACACATAACTATCTTATTTACATAAAACAATAATGATGATAATTAACATAAATATGATTGAATAACGTTTGTGCATGTGGCCCTTAAAACTTTAATGTAACATTTTAAAACATTTATAGTAGAAATTGTGTAATAAACTAAATAATAGTTTCAAAGCCCTCCAAAATATAGGCAAAGCATAATATAGTTAGTCCGAAATAATTATGTAAATATAACTTAAAATAACTGCTATCGAAAAACGTCGAGAGATCCTTTTTTCGATGGAAGAGTAATAGCATAGTAATATTACAAAAGAAACTGTTAATAAAAAATTCCTCATATCTAACTCCAATCATCACTGTATCTTAAATAAAGATCACTCTTTAATACTTAGTTACTTTAATATTTAGAAATATAGCTATATTTCGAAATCTCGACATATGTAACAAATAGAAAACAGCCTAATGATACTTTATTAATTTAACATCAGCTAAAACATTAAGATCCTTTTTGGTTGTGACACTTGATTTCATAAAGTTTGCGTTGCGAAACTAATGTTTTATTTATTCTTTTATAATATTTCGAACACCCAAAATCTGTCATCGAATATGTCATTCGTTTTAAAGAGGCCAATCTGCATACACTATTTAAATGGCCACCACACGAAAATGCCTAGACATTTTTCTCTTCAATAAATAAAGTTCATTTATTTAAACTCTTTTTTTATATAAATGAGCAGGAAATTGATGGAAAATCAGAACAAATTTAGGGAATATGACCCAACTTTTTTGGTAAATCGATTATTGGCATTGGTAATGTTGACTACAACGGATTGTTCGATTTTTGCTTGATATCGTAAACGATAGTAAAGTAAACTTTATCTGTGGTTTCTGAATGCGTTGTGTTATCGCGGAGTAGAGAACGTTAAAATAAATACCATAGACTACTAAGATAATCCCTACGTATATAAATACGCAATCGTTTTTGTGAATATCAACATACAGAATCGTGATTTGATCAAAGAAGTACATATTATTAGAAGTGATTTTTTTTTTTTATGTCATAACTGGCAAACGAACTTGTGGGTCACCTGATATTAAGTGATCACCACCGTCCATGGACACTACATACCCGGAGGAGTCGAAAGTGCGTTGCCAGCCTGCGTTTGGGGGAAAGGGAGTGAGGGGGGGAGAGGAGAGGGGAAGGGAGGTGGTCCTCCGGCGCTCTCACTGACTGAACGAAACGCAACAATGGCAAGCACTGTTACTTCACGTCGGTGTGTCTGTGTGTCGGGTGGTAGTACCCCGGACGAGCAGACCCATTCATGCTGAAACCAATAATAGCTTCAGCGTGGCTCTACCACTCTTAATATACGTATATTCGTTTACGCTTTGTTGAGTTTTCCCAATTAATCTATTCGATCTTTTTAACTGAATATTTATATAGTGAATTAACTAATACGTTTTATTTAGGCATAGTATTATAGTATATATTAATTATAAGTAGATCTACGGTCGGTGGTAGTTTTGACGTTCATAAGTGCCTTCTAAAGACCTAAATTGAATAAAGAGAGTACTTTGATTTTGATTTGATTTTAGAACTTGCGAAGGCTGTAATACAATTCGTATATTCGATCTTGGCTAGTTCAGACCTTACGATACAATATTATCCCAGGTTATAAGCAGAAATGATACTTTAACTTTAATCTATATGACAACTTAAA
Source organism: Antheraea pernyi (assembly GCA_015888305.1). Classification (NCBI taxonomy): domain Eukaryota; kingdom Metazoa; phylum Arthropoda; class Insecta; order Lepidoptera; family Saturniidae; genus Antheraea; species Antheraea pernyi. The sequence continues at coordinate 430,051 of MU158962.1, forward strand.
TGTTACAGCTATGTTGTTGATTTATCCATGTAGGGTGTAATATGCACATCTATGAACATTTAATTGCATTTCTTCAATATTTGATCATTTCTTCTAACTCTTTGAGAATTTCTATTTCCTAATTTAGTTGTTATATAGATTTATATTTTGCAAATATCTCCAAGCACGTGTGTATTTGATTCGGTATTGTGAACGATAATAATGAAGATTTTTGTAATAAATATCAAAATAAAACCCTAAAATAGTCTCACTCGATCCTTACAAAGTAGCTTTTTCTCAATCGTTTATATTGATATTTATTTGGGATTTTAACAACTCAATTCACAGCTGTCAAACAGAATGGAGAAGTACTAATATATCAATCCCAACGAAAAAGTCGATAGAAGTTAATTTTAATTTGAACCACAGTACGAGCAAGCGTTAGTGTAGATTTTAAGTGTACTACGACTTGGAATAAAATTCGTACGAACGAACGAAAAGTACGCCTGATTGTAACCTATCGCAGTTTGAGGTGGTGGTGAAGGAAAATATTATGGTGCCACGATATTACGGTGATGATATATATCTGATTAGTAGTGTAAGTAAGGTATTCAAGTTCATTAATTATATTTCATTAAAACGCAGGAAAATCGTGACTATGAAGTATCTGGCGTTACTAGTCTTCGTTGTAGCTACTGTCGGAGCAGTCTCCTTTTACGATCTTGTGAAGGAGGAATGGAATACTTTCAAGGTAATATTTTTTTCATATAATGTGTCTTAATTTCAAGACTAAACACAAAATATCACATCAATAAAAATATATACGTAACATGTATAAAAGTAGGATAGAAGAATTAATATTGAAATGTAACCCGATTTAATAACCCATTAAAATAAATTGCTCTGTTGATCGAGGAATCGAATGAAACTGGTTTAGTACGGATAGAACCACTTCCTAGTTCCGACTAGCTTTCCAACTAGTAAATGAAAATGTAACGATAGAAGTTGATGGTTGTAGGTATAAATGCGGTATCTAACACCGAAAGAATTTTCCAAATCGAACTTGTAGTTCCGGATATTAACGCGTTCAACCATACAAACAAACTCTTCAGCTTTATATATTAGTATAGATATACAATTTCACACATGGTCATTTTCATTCCAAACTTAAGGATAATTTGTATTACAGTAATATATTAGGTTTTTACCTATCAAATAGCCGTTTTGTATGAAAAAATTTAAACGAATTTTATTCATTTAATTTTTATTTGTATTAATCGAAGTAATTACCCATGCAATCAATGCATCTTTGCCAACGCAGTGGAAGTTATTGATGCCCTTCTTAAAGAAAACAGTTGGACGGGAGGCAACAAATTCTTCAAAGGCATTTTGTACTGCCTCTCGGGTATTGAATTTTTTCCCAAGGAGTTATCCAAATTCTGGAAAAAGTAGTAGTCTGTAGGCGCAAGGTCTGGTGAGTAGGGCGGATGATGGAGAACTTCCAACCCCTGTTCTTGCAACTTGGAGACCGTCTGCTGTGCAGTATGAGGTCGCGCGTTGTCGTGCAGGAGCAGCGGAGACGAGCGATTGACCAATGCTGGTTGGAAATATGCCATCTTCTCCATCATTGTGTTCAGTTCTTTACAGTACACATCTGCAGTAATGCTCACCCCGTTTGGTAAGAATCTGTGATGAATGACACCGGCGCTAGACCGCCAAACAGTGACCATTACTTTTCTAGGGGTAAGTTTTCGTTTAGGGCATTGTTTAGGTGCTGAACCAGGATCCAACCAACTCGCTCAGCGTTTGCGGTTATCAAACAGAATCCATTTTTCATCGCAGGTAACAATGCGGTTCAAAATTCCTTTATTTGTGTGTCTGTTGAGTAGTGCAAGGCACGTCTCGACGCGTACTTCGCGCTGAAACCAATAACAGGTGGTGCGTTGGTTTGTAGTGTTAGCTCCGTAAACGTCGTTGATGTTGCGTGCCGCTTGTGCCACGTTGCTGCCACAACGGTACTCATATTCAATAATTACTCGATTTTTTAACGTATCTATGATGACAAAAAAGATTGATATGCGATGAAAATGTAACTCTAATCAATATGACTACTTTTAGAAAAAGAATTCCATGTTTATAAAATAAAATAAATTTGAAATTAGAATTCTTAGCCAAACAAAAATTATTTTGATTTGAAATGGCCAGTACTGCAGAACGGCAATTTCATAGGTAAAGACCTATTATATATTTTTTTTATATCATAGGAGGCTAATGAGCAGGTGGGTCACCTGATGTTAAGTGATCACCACCGTTCATAGACACTGGTAACACCAGGAGAGTTGCAAGTGCGTTGTCAGCCTGTGTTTAGGGGGTATGGAGGGGAGGTGGGCGTCCGGCAAGCAATGCAAGCACTGTTACTTCACGTTGGTTTTCTGTGAGAGGGTGGTACTACCCCGGGCGAGCCGACCCATTCATCCTGAAATCAGTAATAACTTCGGCGTGACTCTACCACCTTGAAAAAAATAAATATAATGATAACTGCGCTTCTTACGGCAAAGTCACTCAGGTACGGCAAACTATTTTATTTTATTTTTGTAAACTAATCTTGTAGTACATTACGACTGCTATTGTCGAGAAGGATATATCACAAGTTTCTTGTGATCATCTCAATCAACTAACAAAATGGTGGCCGTCTTGTTACAGCTTTCTAGGGAGTTTTTGTGATAACTCAGTATCGATGCTCCTTGATATTACTTCTCATGCACTACACTTGCATGCATAATAACCAAACTATATTCCAAATTTAAAGCAAAAAACACAAGATTATGAATAAAATATAAACACCACTACGTGACATTCCTAAAACCCCAAAAAAAAACCAATGGGAAAGTAACTGACCACTTTTTGGGCTCAGTAATAAGGCCTATTCATTACAAACGCGTGATGGGACTAATAAATTATATACAAACAAACATCAATGGTTCTATGTATGTGTAGCATTCCTACTAATGAATACTGAAATCGCATTGTTGGTATGTGCAGCTTGAGCACGGCAAAGTGTACGATAACGAAACGGAAGATAAATTTCGCATGAAGATATACGCTGAGAACCAGTACATGATAGCGAAGCACAACCAGCGGTACCAGCAAGGGCTCATCTCGTACAGCCTCAAGCAGAACAAGTACGGAGACATGCTCCATCATGAGTTCGTGCAAGCGATGAACGGTTTCAACAAGACCATCAAGTAAGTTAATAATTTAACATTTGTTTTAAGAACTCATTAAGCTCTTTCGAGTTATGTAAATATTTTAATGTGTTTGAATTTTTACATAAAATCTAGTTGACTTAATTACGAAACGATTGTGTTTACTCTCATTTGATAAAATGAAATGCATGAAAAATAACAATGGTAATCGCGTTTACTGGTCCGAGTAAACTCTTATCAAAGATAAACATGATACTATTGTTTCATTAAATTAATGATTATTCATTTTTATCGATACATAATTCGATCGTAAATATTTGTCACGCGTTATGGTTTTAATACGGACATAACATACTAAACAGGACCGAGTACTCATGGTAAAAAAGCGAGCAGAACGAGATAACTAGTACAGAGGTCGTGTGTACCTTTCTAATAGGGTGACAATAAGGTTTTTATTTTTTATTATAAACACATAGATGTAGAAGATTTTCATTAGTAATAGAAATTTTCTGACGGATTAGAGATGTATTACGAGATAAATAATCTAGTATAATGTATCGATTTATTAATTGGCCTTAGTGCTATACTTGTTACAGTTGACAAGTTACTACAGTTTAAATATTTTAAATCTTAAGGACGCACTCTCAACTTTATAATTGGGTTTAAACACTGATAATTGGGTAAATATTGACTCACGTGAAACGACTTTGATACTTTTATAAAAAATATTAGAATATTTTCCTATCATTAATATTCTACTTTTTGTTATATTGGATCCCATAATCCATCCCAAGTCCTACAAAGCCAAGGACAGAGACATCGAATTTGCGCTCAACTGTTTAATATTTTCGTGCCGGATCAAGGTATCGTTACTCAACATTCTCATGAGGAGTAGTATTGTGGTGACTGGATCATAGTCTAGATAATAACTACAAACATCAAGTTTGTGCTTAGGTGTTCAGTCTTCCAGTGTTCCAGTCTTCAAGGTTTCAATTTTTTTTAAGTTTGGTGACGACAATTTTTACAATAACGGAATATTTATATAGATAACTAGCTTTACCCGCAAATTCGTTTGCGATATTGGGGTAGTTATGTACAGTAGATATGTTTAATAATTTTATGAGGTAGTCATTTAGGGTAGGCAGGTATTTTATAATATTTATAAAAGTATTTTATTTATTTTAAATTTGTTCTTTTATAATTAAATTAGAATCATTATGTACATACTTTATTATGTTATTTATGAAAGTAAGAGATATAAATATAGGTAGGTACATGTCGAGTATTAAAAAAAATATTACCGACGTTTGCCCGCGTTCGGGTTACTCAGTTGTCGATTACGTACGTCCCGCCCCCCCTACCTCATGCACCACCGCGGCACATCTGAGTAGAATATCGCCAATAATAATTATTAGGAACTAATAACCTAAATACAAAATTTCATTGAAATAGTGTAGGTAAATACGAAATCTTTTATACCTACTAAATTTGCACCCCTTTTTTACCCCCTTAGGGATTGAATTCACAAAAAGGGATATCGGCAATAATCATTATTAGGAACTTATAACCCAAATACAACATTTTATTGAAATAACTTTGAAAATCAGAGAACCTTGATACTGACTTTGCAGCCCCTTTTTACCCCCTTAAGGGATGGTTTTGGAAAAAATATTTTACACGTGCTTCATTACTTTCAATGAAGAATCTTCATACTGAATATCATTCAAATAACTTCAAAGTTTCATACTAATTTGCACCTCCCTTTTACCCCCTTAAGAGGAGATTTTGGAAAAAATATTTTACAGATGTTTCATGACCTAGAATGAAGAACCTTAATACTGAATTTCATTTCAATAACTTCAAAAACGGCAAAGTTTCATACTAACTTTACACCCCCTTTTTACCCCTTAGGGAATGAATTTTCAAAAACCCTTTCTTAGTGCTCCCCTACGTTATAAAAGGAACCCTTGTGCAAAATTTCAAGTTTATAACCCTTATAGTCAATAGTCAGTTAGCTTTTCCTTTTATATATATAGATAGATATAGAAACATCGAGTTTACGTTCAAAGGCGTCATGGTGTCAGATTAAGGTTTGATTTCTTAAAGACCAGGTGAGCAACTGTATCGTGATAACAACATTTTGGTATTGTAAAGTGGCTAGAAACATAAGTTTGCGATCAGAGGTCTAGTCTCAGAGGGTTAGATCAACGTTCCATTCTGCGGGCCAGAGAGTAGCTATAACGCGATAACTGAACTTTAGTATTAACAATAGCTAGAAACATCAAGTTTGGGTTCAGAGCTATATTTTCATAGTATGGGATGAAGGTTTCCTTTCTCATGCGCTAGATGCGTACCTTTATCGTGATAACAACATTTTAGTATAGTGTAGAGTAGCTAGAAACAGAGTTTACGCTGAAAAGTTTAGTGTGCTAGTGTCTAATTAATATCGAATTCCTAATGGCCCAAGTGAGTAACTGTATAATCATAACTGAATGTTAGTACATATAGATATTAGCTACAAGCATTGAGTATATGATTAGAGATTTAAATACGGAAATTTGTAAATTAGTGTTTGCTACTTAATCAAAAATATTTCTATAAAGAACGTACTAATATAAACAATTGCAGCCCAACGGCAAGAATATAATGGTCATTGTGTAAAACGGACTATATTTCCACTAACAAACTTTGCATCTCTAGATTTGTACGCTTTTCATTAAATAATTCGTTTCATTACAAACAAGACTTGAGTGATATGTTCTGAATAACGATAAGCCTTATCCTCGACTCTTTAGAAAGATTACATTTGATTGTAAATTATGCAACGTGTTTTCACTACATGCTTTACTATTCTTAGTGCAGAATTACTGTAGGACCTGTTTTTTACACGCTTAGACTGCTATTTTAAAATTACTAAAATGTGACAGGAACCTTTATAACATCTTATCTTATCTTTAAATCTTCTTCTATGGGGTTCATACATTTGATAGTTACTGTTTGAACACCCACTTCCTTTACGTTTACACAAAGCTTCTAACTTGGAGGTTCCTCTATATTGTTTGAACTTGTCCCAGCAATAACATAAATTTCTAAAGAGGTGTCAGGATGTAGGGTTTTATTTTCAGAGGTGACTGAATGTGGCTGTTTTATCAATATGTCACTGAGAATTTCAATTATTTTATTGTTGGCCTGTAAAATAAACATGAAACCAAGTATTAAGCATGCTCCGTCTAATTAATAACAAATTAACCGAAACGACGTTATATGACGAATGTTAAGTAAAAATATGTAAATAATAATAATCTTATTGATGAGGAGTTTTTCGCAGGATCTTGGAATGCCATGTAGTGGTCTTTATATTTTATCCATAACCTTGTGTTGTTTGGCTCTATATTGTGTAATGTTAGTGGTACTTTACGTAATATAGTTTGGTTATTGTGCACAAGTGAAGTGGATCGGAAATAATACCACGGAGCATGGATTCTTACTTGCCACTAAAACTCCCTATAATTTAAAGTGCCATCTGTTACCATCTGTAATAACAATAATCGATATTGACAATCACCACTACATATAAAACAAAGTCCTCTGCCACATCTGTCTGTCTGTTTGTTCTCGATAAACTCAAAAACTACTAACCAGATTTTCATGCGGTTTTCACCAATAGATAAAGTGATTCACAAGGAAGGTTTAGATATATAATTTGACAAGGTTTTTTTGAAGAGTTCTTTAGACGCGACTAGGAGGTAACTGGACGACAATGTAACGGAAGTCCTTTACGGCAACATGACGTCACGATTCTGTACCATCCGGTATTTCAATATTTTTGATTTTGTTAATAAATAGTTTATATTATATTAGTATTATATATATATTATATTAGTAATTTTTTTTTTAAAATATTGAATTGAATAGTAAGGAAAAGCATACAATAGAATTAATTTTGTATGTATGGCCGCGCGACCGTGCTGCCATCTGGTTTCTATGTAAGTAAGTAACAAATTAAATCAAAGCTTCATTATCTGTACTATCTATTAGCTTATTCGGAACTTAAATAACACAGGAAATATTATTAACAACTCTTTGTTATAAAGCAAAAAAATATACATCATCAATAAATGCTTTTTTAAATTCTCATATGATGTATTTATTTTTAACTTAATCGCCATCTCTTATAACGCCAAAGAAGTTTAAATTCAATTGCGTGTGACGGTTACACGCACTCATTTTTTATTATTCGGGTTGACCCGCCACCCAAACAAATCAAGTCAAGGAACCCTTACTCTCCATCAGCGGTTACGAAATACTTGAATATCCCCCATAAAGGTGGGGTATTGTTTGTAAAGCGCGAGTGTTGTTGTAGACACAACAAGGGTTTGTACGGTAAGTCGAGCAAAGTTCGCGGCGCGACGTTCATCCCCGCGGCGCACGTCACCTACCCGGACCAAGTGGACTGGCGGCAGAAGGGCGCCGTCACCGAGGTCAAGGACCAGGGCCGCTGCGGCAGCTGCTGGGCCTTCAGTAGCGTGAGTACAACACTACCACTACTCTACACTAATCATTACATACTCTCTGTGGTTAACTAATAAATTTCCGCCATTTCAATCCCCTACATACGCCAATAGCTATTATAATGAGAGATTTCAAGTAATTTATAATTAACGCCCCGTCTCACGGGGAATAATTGAAACGGTCAAGTTTGTTTTTGTTATTTGGAAAGTTTTTTGTTTGTGGCGATTCCGACGATACATTATTGATGTGAAACATCTATAGGCGAGGGTAAACCTGATTGTTGGCGTGGCGATACCATGGCGATATAGGCCGTGGTGTGTGTATGAGACTTGGCGACACAATGCCATGCGCAAGCGACTGTGCGCTTCTATGATATAATATAATTAACAGCAGTGTCCAAATCCTAAAATATAATTGCGCATAATATGGTGAGCGACCATATCCATATATATCCATATCCATTGGACCTGCTCTGTGATAAAAAAATATTGAACTGTATAGGAAATTTTAGCTTTTTACCTAACCACACTCATATGCAAGCGACGAATTATATTTGCGGATGGGTACTTGTGTATTAAATGCACCGCGCTAGCAGACCGGTACCGCGGCCAGATCGCGTTAATTTTTTCGCAAGTCTAACCTAACCTAACAAACCAAACCGAGACGAAAATGTTTTATTTTAACTTAAAAATCATCAAGTTAGTACTATACAAAATTACCAATTATTGTTCGGAAATGACACATAACCTCAAAACTTTGATCATAAATAATAAATATCTTAGTAACTATGACTTTCCGCGGGGAGAGGAAATCACCCCTTTCCCCCGCTGCTCCCATCCCATTCAATCTTTATATCAAGATGCGAATTTCAAATGCAGTCCTTTAAACACTTTTAGATTTCAGACTTTATTTAAAAACAAAATATTCAGTAAGATTTAGGTGGAAAGTGGCTTGATATAGAGTTTAAGATAGAATTTCCTTTTTTTTTTCGCGACTCCTTGCTCTTTTATTTTGGTTTCGTTAGGTTAGGTTAGACGTGCGAAAAAAGTAACACGAGCCAGCTGCGGTAGCGGTCGGTGAGCGCGGTGCATTTAATACACAAGTACCTGCGAATGTTCACAAAGTACTTTTTTGGCTTATTTTTTATTGAAACAGCATTTAAAGTAAGTCCACCATAAAAATATATTAAAATACTAAACATTAACATATTGACATTGACTTACGGCTATTTATATTAGTAATATTGCTTCACTCTTATGACAACACGAAGTGAAAACAGTCCTGTCACCTAAAAATATTGACATTCAATATATTTACTAAAGATAAATTTATTATTTATCAATTAATTATTTATGTATATTATGAATTTACACATTATATTATTATAAAAATAATATATAAAAAATAAAAAAATATAAAATAATATATATTATAAAATTTTCCCAATTAATTTCAAAGGGTATGTAAGGTATGGATACATTCCGTCATGTTAAAAATATTGAATGTAAGATGAAAAAAGGTAATTGGAACGTAAGAATAAAATGACGTATGGTGAAACGTCATTTTCATTTACATGTGTGTATATGTTGTGTGTCATTCAAGCAGTAGTGTGAGTAATGTATATTTCCATTAATTTAATATGTTTTAATGCATTTAATTATTTTTTTAAATAGGTTTGTGCACTTCTCCTCCAAATAAACTTTAACTATGCCAAATTCACGTTCATCCTTTCGCGCAATTCGCTTAAAACGGATAGAAAGTTTCCGCTTCACGTATTAATATATAGATGTCACTGTCATTATGTCAGTAATGTACAAAATTAAATAAAAAAGTAGACTTGATTATTTTAAACAAGAAGTGACTCTTAGGGTGGAATCTATAAAGCACACTCAGACTTATCTCTCAGCCTCAATTCCAGAATTTAAATTTGTAGCCGCAAGCTTAGCATTCACTTAGTCTTTGCTAAGTTAAGCGTAAGTCATCAAACTCAAAGACTTACAAGAAACTTGGGCATTACTTATGCGAATAAAAAAAGTTGATATGACAGAATAAGGACATAGTAGCGGTATTTCTTAAATTTTTTGATTATCATTATTACTTGATTGTCTTTAGCTTGATTCTTCTTTGCAGAAATGTCAAGAAGGCTTCCATTGCTTGTTTCACTCTCGGGTCACTTGTATCTTTTATTTTATCAATATACGTTCAACATACACGGTTCAATGTATTTTTTACTATTAAAGACGTTTGACATATTCGACGTAATATTGAAAGTTAACCGCAAGCTTATAGACTATACATTCGAAAAAAGGTTGTGCCTAGTAACTACTTAAGCTGAGCTAATGATAAGTGAAGGCTGAGTACGGTGTATAGATTTCACCCTTAGTACAGCAAGTTAAGGAGGAAGGCTCCTCTCTCTGAACAGACGGGAGCACTGGAAGGCCAGCATTCGAGGAAGACCGGGAACTTGGTATCCCTCTCGGAACAGAACCTGGTGGACTGCTCCACCGTATACGGAAACAGCGGGTGCAGAGGCGGCTTCATGGACTACGCATTCAAGTACGTCCAGAACAATGGCGGCATCGACACAGAGCAGAGCTACCCCTACGAGGCCGTCGACGGCAAGTGCAGGTCTCTACACACAGAAACAGACAAACAAACATACTGCCACATACAATAGTTTCTTAACTAAATATGTCTAAAAGTAGTAGAGTTGGTCCAAAGTTTTAAATGTCTATACCATTTTGATTTGATTTAAAATCTCGTCCAAAAACTTATTAAAAACATTGAGTTTAGTTCCAGATATAAGTCGTAACATTTCAAAATAAGCTAATTCCGATTAGCTATTTTATAGTTATTTTACGTAATTATTTGAAATCTTCGAATTTCGAAAAATAAAAGATGAAGATCATAAAAAAAACTACTGAAAACCTTATGGACGGCAAAACATTTATTTCGATTTCGGTGTACAACAACAGGATACCTTTAAAAAATAAAACATGTTTCTTATATGAACGACTATAATAGGATTTTGTTTATTTTGAAATGTAATGATCCTCACAATAACATTGGTTCGTTTGGGTGCAGGTACAACCCACAGAACTCTGGCGCGGATGATGTTGGCTTCGTAGACATACCGCAAGGAGATGAGGAGAAGTTGATGCAGGCGGTGGCTACAGTTGGACCTGTCTCTATCGCCATCGATGCCTCGCAGGACACCTTCCAATTCTACCATGACGGTGTCTATTACGATGACAACTGCTCCTCCTCACATCTCGACCACGGGGTCAGTGCATCACTATATTAGTTATAGGCCTTTCATCTCTAACAGATGATGTAAGTTACTTTCTGGGTACTTACGGCGCATTCGTAGGTGGCTGACAAGACCGACCCGGGAACGAATCGCTCGGCCGCAAGTTCAGCAAGTATGTACGGGTGGCCAGGTGGACGGGTGTAGAAGGCCTGCTCGTGACGCCTCATGTGTTTTTCTTCTAGTTGCCGAAACGAGGTCGTGTCGTGCTTTGATTGGCCTTCGTGTATTAGGCGACACCATCTAGCAACGTCCATGGCGAGCTCCTCACATTGGCTGCTTGGGATGTTGAATGCAGCCATGTCACGTTTAATGCAATCTTTAAAACGAAGCATAGGACGGCCAACAGACCTCTTTGCATGTGCAATCTCTCTAAGCAGAATTTGCCTTGGCGAACGAGTTCGTTCCATTCGATGCACATGCCCTAACCAACGCAGTCGTCTATTTTTGAAAATAGCCGTAATACTAGGAATCTGTGCTTCCTTCATAACGGACTCGTTTGTCACGCGATCTTTCCACGTTATGGCCAGTAAGGTTCGAAGACATCGCAAGTGAAATGTGATCAGTCGGCGTTCTTGTTTTGTGTATGTTGTCCAGGATTGCGCTCTGTACATAAGAATACTTAGGACACACGACTGGTAAATAAGTACATACTTTTGTTTTCACAGAAAGATGTCTGTTATCCTAACCTCTACTACTACTGTCTAAACATTCAACCTGTATATTAGTGTCTATCATTGTTCCACATGCAGATACAGGTGTGAGGGATGTCGAATAACATCTAAGACTTGAGACATCCAAGCCAACCTCACCTGCATGTGGTGCACCCTGCTGAATAACAAAACGAGGCAATGGCGAAAGCGGGGTGGTAGGGTTTTACAGCCTGACTGGGTCGCAACCACCATGTATATGGCGAAAAAGCCCGTCATAGTGATTCGCTTGTGCGGGTCGCGTTTCGGGATCAGCCTGTGCATATCCAGCTTTTCGTAAGCCGGCATGACAGTGGCGACCGGCGATGGATACTGTCACTCGGTGGTCGGCATTGTTTTTGGATTGTACCTGTGCTTACCATCAGGCACAGAGAAGTCATTTTGCCGTGCTACTATAAAAAAAAAAATACATATGTAGATTATCATTTCAAGATTCAGAACTATAATAGTGTAATATACTGAATGCCGTACAAGTATTGTGGAAGCAGAATGTCAAAAAATATTGACCTGTTCCTTTGTTTATCAAAGTATGCAAAGCTTTTACTCCCCTTCTATGGCAAAATCTCACCCAAGTTTAATTAAGGACAGAAGCGTTATGCAAACTTTTGTAGTTAGACCCTCCTGGGTTTCTTTGTTGATTGCACAGTTGCTGAACGGCGTGAGAGATGTTGGTATGTGTGGTGACGCGTGGTGACGTGTGGTGGCGTGTGTTGGCGGCAGGTGCTGGTGGTGGGGTACGGCAAGGACGACGAGGGCGGTGACTACTGGCTCGTGAAGAACTCGTGGGGTAACACGTGGGGAGACGACGGGTACATTAAGATCGCGCGCAACAGGAACAACCATTGCGGCATCGCGACCGCCGCCTCCTACCCGCTCGTCTAAACGACAATTCTTCTCACAAATACCTATTGTTTTGTAGCACTATCCCAAATACTCGATATTATTAAAAAACACATATCTTATATCCTTGTTTTTATATCGATATCGAAAATTAAATATCTCGATTTGCTACCGAAACATTATCACTAATATGCTATTTTAATTTCATTATTTTTAATTTTTTGCATATTTTTCATTCATAAATATGACGTCGGTTGGCATAAATTCTTAGATCGATATGATAATAATGTACAACTCTTAATCGTTTTTATTTACTATTTATTATATGTAGCTCAGAATACGCTTGCACTCTCATTCGTATCTAATCGAGGCTTGTTCGTGTATTGTCGCGCTGTTGTCTTGATTTGTTTGCGGTACATTATGGGTTTCATGCTCAGTAAATATATTTGACGTTGACATTTATTAGATATTACACACAGACTAAATAAAATTTAACACATATGGTCAGTGTGTGGTAAAATAAAAGTCATATTTTAAATCGAGTAAGTAATAATTTATACAAAAAAAAACTATTTTCATTAATTATTTATTTTTAAATTATTAATTAAATTAAAGCGATACATATGCCTATGTAAAACCAAATAAATACGCATGGGCGTTGAAACGCAAGTGTCCTCAAGTGTATAATCCAAATATATATTATAATTTTGAATAAATAAATTACACCGAATTAAGGGTAGAATACATATTACGAAGATTTAGTAGTGATTATAATAAATTATACATATTCACGAGTTATGGGGTCGGTCTCACTTTAGTTATAATTTATCTCCTAATATTACTACGAATTAGCAATAGATGAACCTTTTCTTACCAACTGAGGACTTGCATATGTAAAAACAATAAAATCTAAATGACAAAATAATTACCATTTAATGATTAGTAATTTTGATAGTAAATTAAAACATTTCTCTCAAAGTATACAAATTTGTGTATAAATATATTTTAATAAATTATGAAATCTAAATAACTGATAATGAATATACTTGAATAATAAATATTGTTAATAAATAATAATGCATTGCTCCGACACGCCGTGTTTATGTGAAATGAAACTAATTGTGATAACATGTCGTATGTTCGGACCGATTTCAATTATTATATTTTTATCATTATACAATTTGTATTTTAATACCTAAACCTGCCCAGGCTACGCCAGCCTCCGCCTTCTCCATCACCCGTATCGAGTGGCTGACCCAGCTTCTTCTTGTGCATGAGGTACAGGAGATCATCGCTTTTAACCCGATGATAAATTGTAATAAGGACCCCGATCTCCTAAATGCGATCTCGCAGTTCACTGGCGCTGAGGCTACCATCCAATGTCTCGCCCGTGCTTCCCACAAGTAAATGCGATTTCATCATCTATACTTCTATACTAATATTATAAAGAGGTAAAGTTTGTGAGTTTGTGACGTTGTAAGGGGTAATCTCAGGAACTACTGGTCCGATTTGAATAATTCTTTTAGTGTTGTTTAGCTCATTCATCGAGAATGGTTATAGGCTATATATCATCACGCTAAGGTCAATTGGAGCGGAGCACAGATGAAAAATGTTTCAAAATCGAGATTTTTTTTTGCGAGCTTCTGCTGTGTGTCAGCGTTAGCTCAGAGTAGTGACTATTACTACGCGGTCAAAGTCGCGGGCAGGGGCTATAATCTATATACTAATATTATAAAGAGGTAAAGTTTGTGAGTTTGTGACTTTGTAGGGGTAATCTCAGGAACTACTTAACCGATTATGAAAATTCTTTTACCAATAGACAGTCACGTTATTTGTGAGTGTCATAGGCTATATATTATCACACTAAGGGCAATAGATGCGGAGCAACAATGAAGAATGTTTTAAGATCGGGCTTTTTTTCCTTTTGAGAGCAGCCGCTGCGTCTTAGCCCAAAATAACTATTCCACGCGTGCGAAGTCGCGGGCAGAAGCTATTAACTAATTATTTTATCTATAATCTATACTAATATTACAAAGAGGTAAAGTTTGTGAGGTTGTAGGGGGTAATATCTGGGGAGTTGGTGAAAAATGGCCGAACGAAAACGTTTCTTACGACCGCTGCCTTAATTATGAGATATATATGATTGAGTTTTGAGAAAAGTTGTAGCTTGATAATGCCTATTACCGCCCAGCGAAGTGGGCACGGGTCGGCTAGTAGATAGAATAAAACCACGTAGTATTTGTCTGTCCTTTTTTAATGCTCAAAATCTTAGATCCCAGTGTGATCAAGATCCAGACTCGAACATCAGATAGATGTGTTTATCGTTCAAGAAACACTTCTAAAGCCCGGTAGTCGTAATTCTGCGATTGCGAATTACAATACAGTAAGAAATGCCCGTGCCGCTAGAGGTGGTGGCACCCTTATTTACTATAAACGATCTCTATAGTGCATGCCGATGGAACTTCCTTCTGATCTATTACTTATGGAAGTGTCAGTATGTAGTATAGGTATAACTGGTCACTCGCCAGTCACAATAATTGCGAACCTCCGGCCGAGCAAAAGAGTACTTAGGTCTGACCTAAAGACTCTATTTTTGCTCGGTGATTCCGTTATAATTGCTGGTGGCCTTAACTGCGAGAATGTCATCTGGAACAGTTCGAGTACCTCTCACAATGGAGAGTTGCATGACAATCTAGTTGACGAGCTCGAATTTAATGTTGCTCGAATCTACTCATTATCAGTATCACTGCCGACCGACAGTGTTAGACGAAGCTCTCTTAAAGAATGTCTTGCTTCAGTTACGACTCGTTCAAGTCGTACATGAACTTGACTATGATCATCGCCCAGTTATACTACAGCAAGGTCATCCCGATGATAGCAGCCCTCCCTCCGTCAGAGTGGCTGACTACGCGAAGCTTGATAGGTATGTTAGAGACAACCCCTCCTTGCCTAGTCTTTATAAGGTCCCAGACGTGTTAGGTGAAGCTGTTGTAGCGGCTTACTCCTGCGCGCTCGGGAAACATCGCCCGCGCTCGAGAATGATCGGCGAGTTAGTGCGATCCGGGACACGACGCCGAGAGGCCGTTCGCGCCGGCTATTTTTCCGCGCCCGTGTTTAACGAGTAATTACTACAGTGGTGACCCCAGTGAACTGTTATAACTGACTTGTTTTGTTTTTATTAATAATGTCAAACGATGACAATGTTTTTCGAGCGCCTACACCTGGATCTAGCGAGCCGAATGCTCGCTCGGTTGCGCCCAGTGATTCCGCGTTGTGTCGAGTCGGTGTAAAAGTACCTCCGTTTTGGCCGGATAAACCTGCACTTTGGTTTGCTCAGTTGGATGGCCAGTTCTCGTTATCAAACATAACAGTAGACGCAACTAAGTTTTACCATGTTATTTCTGTTCTCGACTACAAGTACGCAGTAGAGGTTGAAGATATAATTATAGAACCACCAGCCAAAGATAAATACGAGACTTTAAAACGAGAACTCATAAATCGTTTATCGGCTTCCAAACATCAACGTTGGATGCAGTTATTAAATAATGAGGAACTGGGAGACCGCAAGCCCAGTCAGTTTTTACGACACCTCCGTAGCCTCGCTGGAAACGACATGGGCGACGACTTCCTTCGGTCAATGTGGTTAAACCGATTACCAGGGTACTTGCAAGCAATTATTGCTACACAGGATAATTCCAAACTGGATGAAGTAGCTCAATTGGCTGACAAAATTATGGAAATACCTTCACACGGCAGATTCTCGCAGGTATCCGCAACTTCTACATCGTCAGCTCCAGAAGTAGCAGTAGCGGCGTCATCTTCAACACCGTTGGAAGATTTAAATCGTAAAATAGATGAGTTGACGCGACGTATGGAGGTCATGGCGATGACACAAGGTTGTCGAAACTGTAGATCCCGAACCAGATTCCAAAATCAACGACGTTTTCGTTCCCGCAGCCGTTCTGCGGCTGAAGGCACTCGTTATTGCTGGTACCATATCAAATTCGGTGACAAAGCAGAAAAGTGTATATCTCCATGTTCGTACACAAAAAACCAATAGAGCAGTTACTATTTGCGGCGAGTGACTGTGCTACTACGTCGAGCCGCTTGTTCGTGACAGACAATTCTAGTAAAATACAATATTTAGTGGACACTGGTTCAGATGTGTGCGTATATCCGCTTAAATACTTGCGTGGCGAGAAACGTTACAAAACGAACTATGAATTGTTCGCTGCCAACGGTACAAATATTGCAACATATGGTTGGACTAGCTTATGTCTCGATTTTAAATTACGTCGTAGTTTCAATTGGCGTTTTGTTATTGCTGATGTGACTAAGCCTATCATCGGAATTGATTTTTTGTCATTTTACGGCTTACTTGTGGATGCCAGAAACCATAGACTAATCGATAGCGTCACGCAGCTTACCACTTCTGCCTTACCAGTATTTCATGCTATCTGCCACATTAAAGCTGTTGTAGGTTCTTCTCGTTTTCACCAGTTGCTGCAACAATATCCTGAAATTACTAGACCTGCCGGATACCCAATGGAACGTCAAACCAAGCATAAAACGGTACATTATATCCGTACTACTCCCGGTCCACCAGTTTTCTGCAGGCCCCGTCGACTTGACCCAGCCCGACTGAAAATAGCGACCCAGGAGTTTGAAGATATGGTACGTACAGGTGTAGCACGTCGCTCGAATAGCTCATGGTCATCACCATTGCATATGGTTCCTAAAAAAACAAGTGGTTGGAGGCCATGCGGCGATTACCGGGCATTAAATGCAAGGACCATACCAGATCGTTACCCAGTAAGGCACATCGGTGATTTTGCTCACAATTTACAGGGTTGTCAAATATTTTCTACTATCGATCTCGTCCGCGCTTACAATCAGATACCTGTTGCACCCGAAGATATCCCAAAAACTGCAATTTCCACACCGTTTGGTCTTTTTGAATTTGCTTATATGAGTTTTGGTTTACGTAACGCGGCGCAGACCTTTCAGAGATTCATAGATGAAATACTTCGTGACCTACCTTTCTGTTTCCCCTACATCGATGACATCCTGGTGGCTTCAGCACACGAGGAGGAACACGAACATCATTTGAAGCTTGTTTTCGAACGCTTGCAAGAACATGGTGTTCTCATTAACACGGCAAAATGTGACTTTGGTCGTTTAGAAGTGTCCTTTTTAGGACATCGTATATCTAATAAAGGCACAGAACCATTACCTGAAAAGGTTACAGCCCTTCAAGAATTCCCTATACCACGCACAATTAAAGAACTTCGTCGGTTTTTAGGAATGCTCAATTTCTATCGAAGATTTATACAACATGCCGCTCAGACACAAAGTTCGCTGAATCAGTTATTAGAAGGACCTAAAGTGCGTAGTAACGACAGTATAAATTGGACTCCCGAATTAGAAAGATCATTTTTGGAGTGTAAAAATAGCTTAGTCACTGCTACACTTCTTACTCATCCTCGACTAAATGCAGATCTCGCCTTAGTATCTGATGCATCTGACACAGCAATCGGAGCAGTCCTCCAGCAAAAAGTCAAAGGTGTTTGGGAACCCCTCGGTTTCTTTTCAAGAAAACTTAATTCGGCACAAACAAAATACAGCCCTTATGACAGGGAATTGCTAGCTATCTATGAAGGCATTAAATATTTCCGCCACATGTTAGAAGCTCGATCTTTTGCGATATTAACCGATCACAAACCAATTACATATGCTTTTAACAAATCTTTAGATAAATGCTCGCCTAGGCAGTATCGCTATCTAGATTTTATTGCGCAATTCTCGACCGACGTTAGACACATTGCTGGGAAAGACAATATAGTAGCCGATACGTTGTCTCGCTCTATAGAAACCGTAAGTGCAGTAAATTATGAGGAATTGGCAGCATCGCAAAACAAAGATCCCGAAATGCAAAACCTCCTTTGTAAAGAGTCTTCGCTACGTTTGAAGAAAATAATAGTACCCGGTTCAACAACAAAACTGTTTTGTGACATATCAATGCCTGTTTTTCGACCCTACGTAACACCAGAATTTCGTCGACAGGTCTTTAATGTGTTACATAATTTAAGCCATCCAGGAGCCAAGGTTACGACCAGATTAGTAACGCAACGTTTTGTATGGCCCGGAGTACGTAAGGATTGTCGCGAATGGACCAGGTCTTGCCTACAATGTCAACGTTCAAAGATTGATAAGCACGTGACATCTCCTATAGGCGATTTTGCGTTGCCGACTAAACGTTTCTCGCAAATACATATAGACCTGATTGGACCTTTACCATTTTGTCGCGGATATCAATACTGCTTAACAGCTGTCGATAGGTTTACCAGATGGCCAGAGGTAATACCAATTTCTGACATTAAAGCGGAAACCATCAGTGAAGCATTTATAGCCGGTTGGGTATCTAGATTCGGATGTCCAGACAGAATTACAACAGATCAGGGTCGGCAATTCACTTCCGATATATTCAGACGTCTCTCCAACATCACCGGTACACAAGTGGTACACACCACGGCATACCATCCAGCGTCAAATGGATTAGTGGAGAGGTTTCACAGGCAATTAAAAACTGCAATTATGTGTCATGGTACCGACGACTGGGTAGAACGTCTGCCCTTGGTACTTCTGGGAATTAGAACAGCTTGGAAAGAAGACTTAGCTACTTCTACTGCTGAATTAGTCTACGGCGAACCTTTACGTTTGCCAGGTGATTTTTTCCAATCTCCGTTTCAAGAAAACTCCCAAACCTACTCGGATTTCATATACCGCCTTCAAAAGCATATGAGAAATATACAACCATCGCCGACTGCACGTCATGGTTCTTCAAAAATATTTATACATAAAGACCTTTCCACCTCTACACATGTATTTTTGCGACAAGATGCTGTTCGAAGACCTCTTCAGCCGCCCTACACTGGACCGTACAGAGTAATTAGTAGGGCAGATAAATTTTTCAAGCTGAACATTCGTGGAAAGCATATAAATGTGTCTATAGATCGCATTAAGCCTGCCCACATGCTTGAGGATAATACTTCGATTCCGCAGAAGGAAATGGTATCACGAAGCACACGTTCTGGACGAACTGTACATTTTCCAGATTATTATCGACCCTAAGGGTCTGGAGGGGGCTGATGTAGCGGCTTACTCCTGCGCGCTCGGGAAACATCGCCCGCGCTCGAGAATGATCGGCGAGTTAGTGCGATCCGGGACACGACGCCGAGAGGCCGTTCGCACCGGCTATTTTTCCGCGCCCGTGTTTAACTACACTGTTAAGACCTTACCAGGTCAATAGTATAGTCAGTTTGAGAAAAAGAAGTGTCCAAAGCCGATGCCGATTTGGCTATCGATTCCCTGATCGATCATCTTTAGACCGCCATCAGGGAAAATTCAAGAGAAGTAAAAACGGCGAATTATCGTTGTTTTATACTCCCAGATAACGTAAGAGTGTTGGCCACGGAAAAGAACACAGCGACGAGAGCTCACGTAGCCTATACGTTCGATGAAAATCATATGTGGCTACGCACGCTGCGGAAAGCTCTAAACACCCGCATTTCCGAGATTCGTGGTGAATGGTGGGATAGGCTCTTAGAGGACATCCAACCTTCTCATCTGGCGTACTGAAAGCTAGTACAATCCCTAAAATCAGATATCATCACTCCGATGCCTCCTCTCGATAGATACTCCGGTTTGCACCCGCGTTTGATAGTATAGATAAAGCGGAATGTCTCGCCGCTAGTTTAGAAAAGCAGTGTTCTCCAAGTACTGTGAACACTGACCCAATCCATATCCTATCGATTAAATCCTCAGTGGAACATGCAATTGCGTTCTCACCTGCAGATACTCTAGCTCCGGTAACTCCTGATGAGGTCTTTACCGCTATAAAACTTCTGAAACTGAGGAAATCTCCTGGTCACGACGGTATTAAGAATTAAGTTCTCAACCTACTTCCCCGATCACCACATAGCTCTCTTGGTCTGCATCTTCAATGCGGCCACGGCCCAGGGTTATTTTCCAGCCGTCTGGAAAAAGGCTATAGTGATAGGTAACTGGCAAGAAAACCTATGCTTCTCGATAGCTATCACCCGATTAGTCTTCTTGACACACCTGGTAAAGTTTATGAGCGGCTCCTTCTGAACCGTCCCCAGACCCCCATATCTGTTTTAGGTCTGCTACGACCTGAACAGTTCGGTTTTCAAGCTGGATACTCTTGCATACAACAAGTGCACTGCCTCACGGAGCACATCCTCCGCAATTTTACTGAACCTAGAATATCATATCGTACTCTCGCGATCTTCGATGTAGCTAAATATTTCGATAAGGTTTGGCACGCCGGACTCGTTCTAAGCTTTTCAGTTTCGCGTCCCGGATAGGTTAGTTCATATCATTTGCGATTATCTCTCGGACAGGACTTAGCGCTTCAGACTGGAGGGTGAACTCTCCCGACGACACCCAATACTTGTTGACTCCTCTAATAAGCCGAACCTCGCCTCTCCCGACGACACCCAATCCACTCTAGTGTTTCCCAAGGTTTCATTCTCGCACCCTGCCTGTTCAACTTGTACATCAGCGACCTACCACAATCTCTGGGGCTCGAACTAGGTTGTTACGCTGATGACACAGTCATCTTTGCTTCACGCAGGTGTACAAAGTATACTCCTCAGATCACGTATCCAACGTGACGTTTGTAATATCGGCGAATGGCGTATAGAAGTTAACCCAGATAAGTTCCGCAATACTTGTTGACTCCTCTAATAAGCCGAACATATCCGATATTGACATCCCTTGGACCACCGAGTTCAATATCTCGATGTTACTATAGACAACAAACTTACCTTTAAAGCTCACATCCTGAGAGTGCGGAATAACGATGCTCTGTTATGCTCACAGAGCAAAATGTCACTCAGAAATAAGCTCACTGTCTATAATCGTAATTAATTATTTCGACATCGCCACCATCCATTCTAACCCGTTAGTGGTATCCATCGCGAACTACACCCCCAAACCCACCGCGAAGTATCAAGACGACCGCGAAACATTCTCACCGATCGTCAGGATGATATAACGGCTCTGATTTTCATACGGACGATGCTTTAAATAGAGCGTGCTCGTGCCCACGCACGCGAAACCACCGATCACGCCACCGTGCTCGAGCGGTTAACTTTGCTCCCTGAATACCCGACGCGGCCTCCTTCGACTCAGCATCTCCAATCTAGGTTCGGACTGGAGCCCACGAGCATGCTGCTAGCGCGATACAGTGACACTGCATTCACTAGTTCCTGCACACACACTACACTGCACTCCACACACGTGCACACTCACACGGTACATACACTGGTTCTGTAAGATACCCTTTTTCCTTTTTGGTTAGTTAGTCTTAGCCGTAATTGTCCGACTCTATATACTTCTCAGCTTTAGTGCGACACATATGAAGGTAGATATACATACTTTCATATGTATCACTAACGTACGTATAGCAAGGGTAGCTTGCACGCGCACGCGTCTGCTCCACAATAAATTGCTGTAAAAATACAAAACAACTTAAATACAGTGTAAAAAGTGTATAAGTCTATATAAATTACATAGTTAATTAGATTGTATAATTAAATATATTCATAAAGTGTGATCGATCCTTTAAAACATAAGGATAACAGGGAAGTGTTCATAATATTCGTAAATACGTCTGAATTGTGACTTAAAATTTCTGCATTATTGCTATGAAAAGTGCATAAACAGTGATATAAAAAACAGTGTAATACTGGGCCACTCTTGAGCTTATTGCTATTGGGTTGAGTGCCCTAAGCGCTCGCCCTAAAAGCCCGGTGAAGCAGTGAAGGCCAGTCAGGCCGACAGCGTTTAGTCAGTTAAAAAAAATTGAGGAAGATTCGTAAACTTGCTGGTAAAGCGTTTAATAGTCTAAGTAGTGTATGTTCGACGGCTCTGGCTCAACGCTTCTGATTCATCTTACTTTGAATTTTTTTTTACGTGAATTTTTTGTCGTTAAGGTATATCGAAACTTTAAAAAAAAATGTTGGTGTCAAAATGGGGGTTTTCGACCATGCCCGATCGATTGCCGATCGGTTTTGTGTTATCTCTATTCAATCAAAAGATACCTTTTACAATTATTAACAATCATACATTACCTAATGACCTTCAATCACATACAAATCACGAAAAGGTCGCAAATTCTTTTTTTTTTTCGAACTGACTACGCTATTGACCCAACAAGGCCTTAACAGCTTCACCGGACCACGGTCGCAAATTTTGTTGGTCTCTTGTTTTTTGTTACACTGTCTTTTGTTACACTCATTACTAATGGATACATGCTAATGACTATCAGGTTAACAAGAAATGACAACAAACTTTTATTTTCTAAAGTAATTCTTTATTTATTAAAACATGACTTAAACAAATTGGACAATAACGTATCATTGTATAAACTGTAACTACTAAATAATTCTGTAAAATCTTTCATTGTTTTGCCAATAAACTTATATAGTATAAATACAATAAGCAGTACTCGCCGCAAACTGAAGTAAAAACATTTTGTAATATACATGTATTGAAATACCATCTCTTTGAATTCCTTTGTAAAAACAATCTATGGTACCCTGTAGGTAAGCGTCCATATGAATCAAAATACTGGCCAACACCGTTCTCATCAATATGTATTGCTATCCAATGAAACCCTGGATTATAATCGAAGCCTAAATTGCTTATCAAATATAGTGGTGACGCAACATATATTAACAAGCAGTTTGCAGCATACACATTATATTTTAGCCTTGAATGAATTTTTCTTAAATGCTATCTAGCTATGAACTTGTGTGAATATATATTATGAAGATACCATTCGATAGTGCTTCGTTTGTGCCGCTTTTATTTTCATTTGTAGCTACATCAGAGCGAAAAAAGACCAAATCAAATCAAAAATACTTTATTCAGTTTAGGCCCTAATAAGGCAATCATGAACATCAAAACTACCACCAGTTCGGAAACAACCCAGTCATCGAGAAGAACCGGCAAGAAACTCGATCGGGTACATTTTTTTAACATATATTTCCAATACATCATACAATAGCTTTTAGTGGATGTACAGAGAGGAGTCAATTCCAGACATCACTATCGTTCACATACTGATCAAATCTATAATATTCTTTTGACACTAAAACCCGCTTGACGTGGAGCTTAAATTTACAGTCCGGCAAATTGGTAACATGCTTTGGGACTCTATTGTAGAACCTAACACTATTACCTAAAAAACTATTACTGGTTTTGCTAAATCTGAAACATGGGGCGACCAGTTTATTACAGTTTCTAGTAATTAGATTATGCCGGTCTTTTACTAATTACAATTTTTCAAAATTTTTACGGACATACATTAACTTATCAAGAATATATTGGGAGGGTTGAGTTAAGATACCGAATTCCTAGAACTTCGTTTTTAATTATTCGCGAGGTCCCATATTATATATTGCTCGAATTGCCCGTTTTGGTGTCTACCTCAGCAGCCGTATACCACAGCGGAATACCATAAGACATTAAGCTATGGAAGTAAGCGAAGTAGACTAACCTAGCAGTGGTAGTATCTGTAAGCTGGAAAATCTTACGTATTGCGAATGCAGCGGAACTTAATCCGCTCGCCATTTTTTTATTGTAAGGTCCCCACTGTATTTTACAATCTAGTGTTATTTCCAAGAATACAGTATTATCAACTAACCCTACTAAATTCCCTTCGATCTTGATTCGATCTTCTACTATCAACCTGTCTAACATTGGGTAAAGTAAATCTCATACATTTCAATTTATCAGCATTTAGCAATAGGTTATTTAACGCAAACCAATGACAAACTTCATTTAAAGTATTATTCAGATACACAACCTCTGAATCTAACCCTTTCACTTTAAATATTAGAGAGTATCGTCTGTAAAAAGCACCATGTCAGCAGAGTTATGTGTGTGGCGTGCAGCGTACACTGCGCGCGCGCCCGTCTCAATACATCGGAGAGAGGAGGAGCTCGCGCGAGGCAGCTGTCGGTGCGTGGTAGCGCAATGCCCACCGAACCGAGTGGGACGCGTTACCTGTGCCATTGATCTTGTGACCGCTAATTGTTTTCGCGCGTAAGCCCGAAAGGCTTACACACAACTAGCGGCAGATCGTTTATATATATTAAGAACAAAAACCCTGCGGGACACCAATTCGCACAAACGATCCTGCAGAGGTCGCCCCATGTATGTTAACTTTCTGACAGCGATCTTTTAAATAAGAGATTAGAAGGTCGAGAGAAGATCCACAAATACCATAGTGTTTTAATTTAAGAATAAGCGTACTATGGTCAACGCAATCAAAGGCATTATACAAATCGCAGAACACACCAATTGCATTCTGCGAATCCTCCCATGCTCCCAATATATGATTTATGAGCGTTGCACCAGTGTCAGTAGATTTCGTTTTAGTGAAACTAAACTGTCAATCATCCAGAAACTTTTGCACTGTAAAATATTCTACCAATTGTTTAAGTATAATCTTTTCAAGAATTTTACTTATAGACGGAAGTAAAGAAATAGGTCTATAATTTCCAAGACTACTTCTGCAGCCTGATTTAAACAAAGGAACCACTTTGCTTACTTTCAAGTGATTAGGGAAAGTTCCTTTTTATATACACTGATTAAATATATTAGCCAAATGTGGTGAAATAGTGACAAGTAAGGGCTGCATTACTATTACCCACATTCCCCATATGTCTTCGGTGTGTTTAAAAGTTAATTATTTGAATGCCCTTATTAATCGAATCCTCCCATGCTCCCAATATATGATTTATGAGCGTTGCACCAGTGTCAGTAGATTTCGATTTAGTGAAACTAAACTGTCAATCATCCAGAAACTTTTGCACAGTAAAATATTCTACCAATTGTTTAAGTATAATCTTTTCAAGAATTTTACTTATAGACGGAAGTAAAGAAATAGGTCTATAATTTCCAAGACTACTTCTGCAGCCTGATTTAAACAAAGGAACCACTTTGCTTACTTTCAAGTGATTAGGGAAAGTTCCTTTTTATATACACTGATTAAATATATTAGCCAAATGTGGTGAAATAGTGACAATTAAGGACTGTATTACTATTACCGACATTCCCCATATGTCTTCGGTGTGTTTTAAATTTAAATGTTTGAATGTCCTTATTATTTCACCTGCACTAATAAATGAGAATTTAAATTCTGAATTTGTAGGTGCACTCATATTCTTTAAAAGAGCTGCGGCACCCTGGGCTGATGATGTTATACTTTTTGTTATTTGGGAAGGTATATTAGTGAAATAGTCTTGGAAAACAGTTGCTACCTCTGAACTGTTCGAAATACGTACTCCGTCGACACTTAGATTAAATGCGTTATCATTTATTTCATTTCTTCCTAATTCTTTATTTATTATATGCCAGACAGTCTTGGTCTTATTTCTAGACTCGAGAATTTTATTTCCTAAAAATTTTGCTTTGGCAGCTACACAAACACGTTTAAAAACTTTAGAATAATTCCTAACGTAGGCATGAAATGATTCACTATTTGTTAGTGATTTCTTATAATATAGATCATACAAACGATCTCTACTTATTTTAATACCTGTAGTTGCCCAATCAGTAAATTTTTTTACTTTCTTTACACTAATAACTTTTCTTGGGCAATGTTTACTAAATTCAGTGCTTATGATATTAAATAAGCTGTCATAATCACTTTCTGGATCTTTATTAATAAAAGTCTTGAAAGATAACTTTTGTGCAATATTATGATTTAAAAGACCTAATCTATTTTTGGATATAAGCCTAGTTGTTTTCTTACAGTCACTGCTAGGTTTGTCACAATTTATTTTAACAAGGAGCCCTTTGTGGTCAGACCGTATCCCAGTAACAATACTACCGCCAATGGTCTTGAAGTCAGTAAAAACATTATCAATACAAGATGCAGTTTGAGATGTACATCGGGTTGGCTCATTAAAAACAGGATGCAGGTTGAACGACCTAAATAATGATGTGAACATAGTGACCTCTGGCGACGTACTTAAAATGTCTATATTGAAGTCACCACAGATTAAAACTTGCTTATTACTATTAAATATTTTTATAAGAATTTCCTCCATTTTTTGTAAGAATTGGTGAATATTTGAAGATGGAGGTCTATAAACAAAAAGAATAATTAATTTATCCAAACTTTTGCACTGTAAAATATTCTACCAATTGTTTAAGTATAATCTTTTCAAGAATTTTACTTATAGACGGAAGTAAAGAAATAGGTCTATAATTTCCAAGACTACTTCTGCAGCCTGATTTAAACAAAGGAACCACTTTGCTTACTTTCAAGTGATTAGGGAAAGTTCCTTTTTATATACACTGATTAAATATATTAGCCAAATGTGGTGAAATAGTGACAAGTAAGGACTGCATTACTATTACCCACATTCCCCATATGTCTTCGGTGTGTTTTAAAGTTAATTATTTGAATGCCCTTATTAATTCACCTGCACTAATAGATGAGAATTTAAATTTGTAGGTCATATTCCTTAAAAGAGCTGCGGCACCCTGGGCTGATGATGTTTTTAAAACTCTTAATCTTTTTTTGGGTATAAGCCTAGTTGTTTTCTTACAGTCACTGCTAGGATTATTACAATTTATTTTAACAAGAAGTCCTTTGTGGTCAGACCGTATCCCACTAACAATACTGCCGTAAATGGTCTTGAAGTCAGTAAAAACATTATCAATACAAGATGCAGTTTGAGATATCTGTAACTTTATCGGGTTTGAACTAAAAGAAAATATAAAGGCTGTACAAACGTCGAGAAATAATTTAGGTTCGAACCCCGTTAACATAGTTTTGGTATGGTAAAGTGGGGTACTGATAATAAGACAAAGGAGCGGTGTAATATCACATTGTACCACCAAAATACTTATCGCTTCTCCGGCAAAATATTAGATATAGAATTATTATTAAATAGAGAGAGACTAGATATTATCTATCTATTCTTTAAAACATATCTAGATAGATATCTAGATATGTTTTACAGAAACATGGCTTAAACCTTATAAAATGCTATTTAATATACCCCATTTTTCGGTTGCCAGTGTATTTAATAGAACAATCACTGGCGGTGGTGGTTGTATTATATTATTCAAAACTAATTTAAAATATAAAGAGAGGAAATATATATGCAGTCTCTCAATAGATCATATTTGTGAAATGGCTTCTGCAGAGATGGATAAATTAATTATTCTTTGTGTTTATAGACCTCCATCATCAAGTATTCACCAATTCTTAGAAAAAATGGAGGAAATTCTTATAAAAATATTTAATAGTAAGAAGCCATTTCACAAATATGATCTATTGAGAGACTGCATATATATTTCCTCTCTTTATATTTTAAATTAGTTTTGAATAATATAATACAACCACCACCGCCAGTGATTGTTCTATTAAATACACTGGCAACCGAAAAATGGGGTATATTAAATAGCATTTTATAAGGTTTAAGCCATGTTTCTGTAAAACATATCTAGATATCTATCTAGATATGTTTTAAAGAATAGATAACCATATCAAAACTATGTTAACGGGGTTCGAACCTAAATTATTTCTCGATGTTTGTACAGCCTTTATATTTTCTTTTAGTTCAAACCCGATAAAGTTACAGATATTACAAAATTTAAAAACATAGCAGACTCAGTTTAAAATAAAACAATAATCTGTAAATGAATTTCATCGTACAAACATATGTACTTGCCCATTTGTACCCGTAGAAAACACTTTAAATCATAAGAATATCTTAACAAAAAAATAAGAGAACTAAAAATATTGTTTACGAGTTTTTGAAAAATTTCAAGATCTCAATTTTTAATTTACATTAATCATGCAAGCGTTTGTACTCATAGGAAGCACTCAATATGAACGTAATTCATAATTCATCTTTTTGTCGATGTCCGCTTCACGTGAAGGGACGTTTTTAAGGGACTTTTATAATTTTTTGACATGTCAGTCCCATCGTAATTTATATCTATATACAACTAAAACTCTTAAATCTAAAAACACAAATAGCCTAACTAGTAAACCTAAATATATTACATAGCTTTTGCAATAGTCCGATATCGGTTCTGACAGAATACTGTGATACACACCCACATCCCCCATATTAATATTATACTGTTTAACGAAACGCATCCTCTCAATTTCATATTTTTTGCACTCTTTCTATAGACTCAATAGACTCAATCCTATCAATATACATACTGTAACGTGGATTCCATACTTGTGAGCAATACTCTAGAATACTACGCATCAAGGAACAATAGAGGATCTTTATTACTTTAACATTGTTAAATTGTGAACTTGAACGAAGCACAAAACCCATAGTTTTATTAGCCTTTTTAGCAATATGATCTATGTGTCTCTCGTAAGTCAACTTAGAATCATGCAAGATACCAAGATCCCGAATTTCATCTACCTGCTGCAGTAGCTGATTTTTCAATTTATATCTCGTTTCTAAGGGATTGAGTTTGCGAGTGAAAGTTATGAAATGACATTTCTCAACATTCAGGTCTAGTTTATTAGCAAGGCAGTATTGTTCAAAGCGTTCTAAGTCTTTTTGTAGAAGCTTGGAATCGTCAAGCACGTCGATTTTTTTAAATACTTTCATATCATCGACGTATAAAAGAAAATTAGAGTGTTGGAAACAATGGGCTACATCGTTTATAAAAATATTAAAAAGTAAAGGTCCTAGTAATGATCCCTGGGGCACTCCAGACGGCACTTTATTCCAGAATGAGGAGAACCCATTCACTACCACTGCTTGGGATCGATTTTCGATGTAGGAGGTAAACCATCTGTACAGATTACCATGGATTCCAGCGAAAAGGAGCTTTTGCAGTAATATTTGATGATCAATACGATCGAAGGCATCGAGATGTGCCAGCTTCTCCATCATTGTGTTCAGTTCTTCACAGTACACATCTGCAGTAATGCTCACCCCGTTTGGTAAGAAGCTGTGATGAATCACACCGGTGCTAAACCACCAAACAGTGACCATCACTTTTCTAGGGGTAAGTTTTCGTTTAGGGCATTGTTTAGGTGCTGAACCAGGATCCAAACAACTTGCTGAGCGCTTGCGGTTATCAAACAGAATCCATTTTTCATCGCAGGTAACAATGCGGTTCAAAATTCCTTCATTTGTGTGTCTGTTGAGCAGTGCAAGGCACGTCTCGACGCGTACTTCGCGCTGGCGATCATTGAGTTCGTGGGGCACCCATTTGTCAAGCTTTTTTACCTTGCCAATTTGATGCAAATGGACCAATATTGTTTTGACGCTAACGTCGAAAGCTGCTGCTAATTCAGCCGTAGATTGTGTATCATCAGCTTCCACAATCGCCTTTAATTCGTCATTGTCGACCAAAGTCTTCGGACGACCGCGAGGTTCATTTTTCAGGTCGAAATTCCCAGAACGGAAGCGAGCAAACCAATAACAGGTGGTGCGTTGGTTTGTAGTGTTAGCTCCGTAAACGTCGTTGATGTTGCGTGCCGCTTGTGCCGCGTTGCTGCCACGACGGTACTCATATTCCATAATTACTCGAATTTTTAACGTATCCATGATTACAAAAAAAGATTAAAATGCGATGAACAAACAATCGTTATGGTTTGAAAAGCAATGGAAACAAAACGCTTTATGACAAACAAACAAACACATAAATTCAATTCAACTGATTGATAATTACGCAAACAAACGTCATGTTGCCGTAGCTCAATTATAACTTACATTCGTCGATTCGGAACCTAACGATCGTGATTTTTTTCTCTTTTTTTTGTTGTTTAAGAATCATAGGGAGTTTAAATATAGCTTATATTTTTACCTAATTTGTCTGCTATAGCACAAAAAATCACCAAAACCTTCAAGAATTTCATTAACTACAAATTTTTGTTTTCGTTCGTTATCCTGGAAAACCCTTTGCGTTTTATAGTACAAAAAGTAAGACGTAGGTTGGCTCTTTTAAAGAATATCTCGCTTCATGTACGACTCGTTCAAGGCGGAAAGTCGACCTTATAGAAAACTATAAGGATAAGAACGCCGCGACGAGAGCTCACGACACCTATCCGTCCAAAGAAAATCGTATCCAGCTACACATGCTGTGGAAAGCGGTAAAATCCCGCATTTCCGAGATCCGTAGCGAAAGCGAAAAAATTAATGCGTTACAATGGTCCGATATTCTAAATAATATACCGATCGACGAGTCACTAAATGTGTTTTATGAAAAAATCTATGAGATTATAAAGTTTCATATACCATCACGCCCGTCAAAATCAAATCACTACCCAGTTTGGTTCTCACGACCACTCATTCATATATTTAAGGATAAGGAAAGAGCTTGGATTAAATGGAAAAAATATAAGACTTCATATCATTACGAAGAATTCTCACTTTTTCGAAAAAGATTTCGTATACTTAGCAAACAATGCTATAATAATTACATAAATTTAATTGAAGATCGATTAAAACAGGATGTTAAAGCGTTCTGGAAATTTATTAAAAGTAAAAACAAGAAATCCGGCATTCCTTCTACAATGAAGTACAAAGATATGGAGTCTGATAACCCGAATAAAATTTGTGAACTTTTTTCTGATTTCTTTTCATCTGTATATGAATCAAGTGGTGGTGGGATGAGCCCTCATCCGCCCCAGCCCGGTACTGGATGCGCCGCGCACACCCACACCCAGATATCGGAGTCCGGTAAGAAAGCTAGGGTCAACGAAATAGGAGGGAATCAGGGTCCAGAATCAAGCAGGGGTCAACATTATAGGCAGAAATCAGAGTCCATAAAACAGAGCCAGGGTCGTCTAGTTAAGAGGAATCGGAGTCCGTGTGAAAGCCAAGTCGCGTCAGGTATCAGCCGCCGGTCAGAGGGACCGACGTTGCCCGGGGTGCACCACGTGGAGGTTCCTGACATCGCACCCCTAGGTAAGCAGTCCTGCTTTCACTTCATGTCACTTGGCTTCATGTTGTCATAAAAATAAAGCAATATTACCAACGTCAACGTCAATATTATAATCTTTAGTATTTTTACGGTGAACTCACTACAAATGATGATTTAATAAAAATACGTTGTAAAATCAAAATAGGAAAATTTCTTTGCTCATGAAAGTAATCCATGACTTGGATCTCCGCTGTTACAATGATGCCGGTCAACCTGATGTAGCAATTATATTTAGTACAGTTGGATGATGAATTTTGAACAAAGATAAATTCTTTTTCAAAAGTTAATGGCAGTATTAAAAACAACTTTGTTTTGGATTCGTCATTTGATTCTATTGTGTATCCATTACTTTTCCAAACGATGATACTGGGCATATCACTATTCCTCATAATATACCGACTACATTTAACACACATGGTGTCATGTAAAATTAACTGAAAGTTGTGTCATGAGTTGCGATAAACTTCTTCATTTTCATAAAGTTATGTTTACTTAGAATCTTAGAGCCTTACCACCCTGTGTAGCTGCCTGTTTTTGTTTCAAATTTATAATTAATTTCAATTTTCATTTAGACATGGATTATTTAAAATATTTATATAATTTTAAAACAGGTGCAAATAACTGAGTAGCCATGATGAGAACCTTTGATTAAAGAAGTACCCTTTGACGAAAGAACCCTAATAAAGTTCAAACTTTAAAAAATCAATGAACTATGGTCGAATGTCGACCACTGGGCGCCCACTAGTTTTCATATATTCTACTGTACACTTCATTAATTAGATCTCAAGTAGAATATGCTACTCCCGTTTGGAACCCGTTGTATAATAAATATAAAAATCAATTAGAAAATATTCAAAAAAAGTTTCTTCGATCTGTTGACTATCGTTGCTTTCAATCCAAAGCCTCTTACGATGTCCTCCTAAACAAATTTTCCTTACCATCTCTTACGTCGAGAAGAATGCTTCTCGACCAAATGTTACTATTTAATATATGCCATAATAAATTTGATTGTAATAAACTCACTAATCAAATATATATTCATGTACCGAACCGTTCACATTGTATAAGGGAAAGTTCTAAACGTTACCTCTTTGCGTTTATTTCTTTTAAGACAAATGCCGGTGAGCGAGCTCCATTATATAGAATAACTAAATTATATAATAATCATTTTATAGAAATTGAAATGTTTGCCAGCTCGCCGACTTTGTTTAAAAAGGCTATAAAACAGAGTATTGAGTCTTGAACTAATATATATCATATTTTGTTACTGAATTTTCAACTATGATATGTTTTAGAATGCTTCGATTGTCAGTTCGTCTTTATGTTATGTATATTTTATTTCATTGTACCCTCATACTGTATTTCATGTTTAATCTTTAACTACCAATTGTTTTGATTTTATTTACTGCCCTAAAGCTATCTGTATACTTAATTCGTGGGCGGCGGAGCGGATTGTTCTCTAAGAACTATGTTGTTTTTTTATGGAATATTGTTTACTTATATTTTTGAGTACAATTATTTGTTGCCCTTAATAAATTTAAAAAAAAAAAGATGGGATTAGGCTCTTAGAGGACATCCAACCGTCTCATTTGGCGTAGCAGAAGATAGTACGCTACCTAAGGTCGGATAACATAACTCCGAAGACTCCTCTCGATAGAGGCCTCGGTTTGCACCCCACGTTCGTTAGTATAGATAATGCGGGTTGACTCGCCGCTTGTTTAGAAAAACAATGTTCTCGGAATACTATGGACACTCACCCATTCCATATCCGATCGATTGAATGCTCGGTGGAGCATGCAATTGCGTTCTCCCCCGCGGATACTCTAACCCTGAACGTGGTCTATGCCGCTTTAAAATTTCTGAAGTTTAGGAAATCTTCTGGTTCCGACGGTATCAAGAATGAAGTTTTCAAACTACTAAGAGGCTATCCCATCTTTCGCCACGGATCTCGGAAATGCGTATTTTTACCGCTTTACGCATTGTGCGTAGCCGGATACAATTTTATTTGGATGGATAGTTGTCGTAACCTCTCGTCGCGGCGTTATTTTTCTTATAACTCACGTCATCCGGGAGAATAAAATGGCGTTCATTAACCGTTTTTATTTCTCTTGAGGTTTCCGTGATGACCGTCTGAAGATAGTCGATCATTTCATAGTTCTCTTGGTCTGCATATTCAATGCAACCATGGCCCAGGTTTATTTTCCAGCCGTCTGGAAAAAGACCATAGTGATAGATATTCACAAGCTTGGCAAAAAAGCTGCGCTTTTCAAAAGCAATCACCCGATTAGTCTCCGATTTTGAGTGGCTCCTTCCGAACCTGATCCAGACCACCATATCTGATTTAGATCGGCTATATTCGATATCGACATCCCTTGGCCACTGAGGTCAAATACTTCGGTGTCATTCTACACAACAAACTTACCATTAAAGTTCACTTCCAGAGAGTATAGAATAAGGTTGCTATGGTCACGGCCCGGTTACATATGCTGATATGCTCACAGAGCAAAATGTCACTCAGACAGCAGACTTAAGCTTACTTTCTATAAGACTATAAAGTCCCTTACAACTAATTATTTCGACAGAGCCATGGACCATTCCAACCCGTTAGTGGTATCTGCCGCGAACTATACCCCCAAATCCGTCGCAAAGTATCCTAAAAGACGACCGCGAAACATTCTCATCGATTCCCAGGATGATATAACGGCTGCGAATGATTTTATTACCGGCGATTCTTTAAATAGAGCATGCTCAAAACAAACAAAACCACCGATCCCGTCGCCATGGTCGGACGGTCAATTTCACTCCCGCACACCCACCATGACCTCCCTCAGCAGCGTCACAAGTCTAGGTTCAAATCTACGGACGGGAGCCCTCGAGCATGCTGCTAGAGCAATACAGTGACTTTTGGGGTGTAAGGGGTGTTTGGGGTGTAAGGGGTGTCAAATAACATCTAAGACTTGAGACACCCAAGCCAACCTCACCTGCACGTGGTGCACCCTGCTGAATAACGAACGAGACAATGGCGAAAGCGGGGTGGTAGGGTTTTACAGCCTGACTGGGTCGCAACCACCATGTATATGGCGAAAAAGCCCGTCATAGTGACTCGCTTTTGCGAGTCGCGTTTCAGGATCAGCCTGTGCATATCCAGCTTTTCGCAGGCCGGCATGACAGCGGCGACCGGCGATGGATAGTATATCACTCGGTGGACGCCGTTGTTTTTGGGTTGTACTGTGCTTACCATCAGGCGCAGTGCAGTCATTTTACCGTGCTACTATAAAAAAAAAAAAAGTGACTCTGCATTGACTAGTTTTCTGCACATATCACATTGCTCTCCACACACGTGCACATTCACACATTACGTACAGGTTCTGTAAGGCTCTTTTTCCTTTTTGGTTAGTTAGCCGAAGTTAAAATTGTCAGACCCTATATACATGTACGTTTTAATGCGACACATATGAAGGTGCTGTCTCACTAAAGTATACATGCATGATTAGCTTAGCTCAGTTGGTTAGTTTTAGTTCGCGTTGTATCCAAGGCAGCAGCCGAGGTTCGGCCACTTAGGCACCGTTGTGGTTGTAGCCATTCGGCTGAGCGCTTTAAGCGCTCGCACTAAAAGCTCGGTGTAGCTGAGGCCCGTCAAATGACCCGCGGTTAGTCAGTTCGAAAAAAAAAACAAATAAAAGACGATTCGTAAACCAGCTGTTCAAATTGGAGATCGTTTATTTATATCCCTCCGTAAGTTTTCGTAGTCACACCGTTACCTCTTGCTAAAGTAATGAAGCGATAGTGCTCCCGAGTCCTACACAGTTATTCCATTGTTTTGAGTCTTCACATCTGTCGCAGCCCTTATAACTGCTTCGACTTTTTTTAGTATATAACGCTAATATTCCACAGCCTCGTCGCCTAGAGTTAGTTACCTATGTTGGTTTTATTGACTGTTTTTTTTTCGAACTGTTAACCTGGCAGGCCTCTATAGTTTTACCGGGCATTTTTATAGACTCAAAATTGCATTTAATTTTACAGATCCTCGTGCAGTGAGCAGTGGTTTCTTATCATTTATGTTAAGTGGCAACACCACACAACAAATGTCAAAAAGAAAACGGATCGTTGCGTCTAACACTAAATTTTTTATAAAATTTAGGTTTTCTATGGATTTACTTTAATCACGCTTGTTGTAATTATTTATAGTCATTATGTTTTGGAGTGGCAATTATATTGCGGTTAGGGAATTAAAATCCCTTCTTAAGGAAGTGGTAAGTGTTTGCAAGAAGTGTTTGTGGTTATGAATTGTATGTGTGCAGTGCAAGTTTTCCACTTGTAGTGTATTCTTTCGGCTTCCTATGCCATTCACACGTGTCTTCGTTACATGTATATGACTATAGTAATGTTTCTTTGAAGATTTATTACGTTAAATGTTTTTAGTCTTTCACTTTTGGCGTGTTTTCTTATTCCTAGATGACAAATCAAGTTTTCGTTGCAGAATGTATCTTTGACGCAAGTTTTAGAGGCAGATGATATACTTCAGGAATGTAAGGCGGACAATAATGCGCTAATACAATTGTAAGTAAGCTAATACATTAGTAGAATGTATTTCAATAGAATACATATTGTTAATATTTGATTATACATATAGTCTAGTATTTTGAGATATCTATAAAATCAAATATTTATTTATATATAATTATAAAGTAAAATATTTGGGCTGCATTAGAAATTCGAATCCTGAAATAAAGGTTGAGGGGAGGGGGTTGACTGTCCCTCTAAACCACTCCCCCGCCGCGGAAAGTTATAGTTACTGAGATATTCATGATCAAAGTTTTGGATTATGTTGCCTCCGAACAATCATTGGTAATTTTGTATATGAACAATATGGTGATTTTTAAGTTTAAATTCAACAGTTTGTACAATACTATGTCTATCTATAAGTAGAGCAAAAAATTATTGCTGGAAAAATGTAAAATTTGTGGAAAAAAATAAATATTAAGTATTTAAAACCCTTGTAACAGTACTAAAAATTATAGTAATTTTGCATTAAAAAAATGTTGAGTTTTCAAATAAAAAAATAATAACTTATATGAAACAATGTATACCTACGCATTAAGGAATAAATTATTGATGCAACAGCATAAATCATGAGAACAAAAAAAAAATTATTTACAATAAACTTCTGTCCTCATTTTTCACTCAAATATTTCTCATTAGATTTAATAGTGGTTAAAAAAATATTTAATATAAAACAACAAAAATTTGATACATGTTCACAATACTAACATACTTAACTTGGCACCAGCCCTATACCTCTATTAACCTAACGTGACTTAGCCGGATTTGCTCTGACCAGTTCGCTCGCCTGTGTTATGTGTGGAGAAGCTTTACGATCATACAAATAACTTACATTATATTTTTTTCTATGATTGACTTTTGAATTAAACATAGTAGAAATAAAACAAAAAATACAAGATTTTGAAAACATTATGTTTTATGTCATTCAAAGAATTTATATTTGATTTTTTTTTTGACATAACAATTATAAAACAACAATAAATATGTATAAAACAACAAAATTATAGTGTTATAAACCTTGAAAATGCGCATCTGAAGGAAAAATCACATTCTGTTACACATAACTTCAAACACATAAAAACTACGTGTCTCTGCAGGGCAAGGGGATTGTTTTTTGAAAGGGGTAACCAACCCTTAACAACCCCGAATATGTGATGGGAATTTCTAATGCCAAGCCTTTGATGTTATTGTTTACTGAAATTGAATAAAGTATTTTTGATTTTTAATAAGACTACAGTTTTATGTTTGTTTGTTAAATAAGACTACAATATAAAATTGCTCTAACTTATGAAATTATTTCAGCCTTACAAAGCCACATATTTTAGCTGAACTCATAACCTTAATAACAGAGGAACCACCCAAAAATGTTGAGCTGGCTAATCAGTACCGGCATGCAAACATTGCATGTGAAGTTCTCACTAGCCATCTGTCAACACTGAGTGACCGCCTCTCATTAGACTCTGTGCAGATGAATAGGCTATGTGACTTCATTAACAGAGAACCTCCATTGAATCCGTTGTTGGCATCATTTTTTAGTAAAACTGTTGAAATGCTTCTTATAAGAAATCCCAAACAGGTTTGTGGTTTTTAATTTAATGCATGTTATGGTAATACGGTTTGCTTTTGTATTGGAGTTGCCGCAGTTGTTTCCTTTTGTAACAATCTAAAGTAAGGCCAATAGCCATCATTATGTAGATCATTATATCATTATGTACATCATTATCGGTCTTTATAAACTTATAATATGGTTATCAAAATTACAAAGAAATATTAGTTAAAACAAACATTTGTAATTAATAACACAAATTAGAGAAATATTATGTTGCACAATTCTGGCTTCTAAAATAAGTAAATTATTATAAATGTAGAAGTATACAGGGCTAATAATAAAAAACTGTAATACTTTATATTACAAATGCAACATATTTTTGTGATGTTATATAGGTCACATAATCCTAATTGCCATAACTTTGTTTGTGATTTAGCTTACACTATATGTCATTTTAATGTTAATTTTAAATGTTATTCCAATACGGGCGCAAGTTAAATGCTCCCATATCTTCCTCATTCCAGTAATTAGTCAGCCTTTTCAGCATAAATTGTAACTTTATAAAGCCACAGTTTAAATGTGTACTTTTATTTGTCAAATCCATGCTTATTGTCTGTAAAGCCAGTTATTTAATTTTGTAATAAAACCATCAAAACTTAACAATGATTGATAATCACATGAACAACATGAAATAAAATATACCACTGTTGACCAGAAACCAGTCTTGCCACCACTTAGTTAACCAAGTTTACTGAGTCTCTTTAGTTTTGGATAAATAAGGACTTTTTTATGGACAGGGAAATAGTATTAAATATGATTTCATAAATTACATTTGGTTTTTTGTAATTTATAATTTTTTTTACTTTTTATGCATATCTTTTTTTTTTTTGTAGTTTGTACTATTTTTCTTATCAGCATGTTACTCTTCTTCTTAGGGTATAAATTGAATAAAGTATTATTGACTTGGCATGATTTATTTATATGGAGATAATTACTGAAAATGCTAAGTAAAATATAAGTTAACAAATCATCTAGACACAAAATTTTTTTATGGTTTTTCATTGTCTCTTTTCTGATGCCTTTTAAAAATTAAGAAATGAAATTTAAACATTCAATTGGATTTTGTTAAGTATATTATATAAGAACTTGGTAGATATAGGTAGAAGATCTAGTGCATTGTAGGAGAGATAATTATGGATTGCAACCATTATACACCAGGTGTAACCCACCATATTGGCACTCTTAGAGGAATCAAATCCAGTAACCAAGCAAGGTGGTTGAGATGTGTATCTGACTGAGCCTGCCATTGTAGTTATTTTTTGGTTTTTCATATTTTAGGATCAGTTGGTATATATGTTGTAGTTGCGAGCAGGCACTGGTGGTGGATCGTCTGATCTTTCAATGGTGACTGTTGTGTTTTGATTATACTGTACTTACAGTGCCATCACTATAGCATTCTGATATAAAAATAATTATAATTGTGTATGATTGTTGCATGAATTTGTTACTACTCAGAGTTATATGTTTTTATAAAAGTATACTAATATTTTAGGATTGGTATCTGTACCATATAGTATGTCTTCGTGTTCTGGATTTCTTCAAGTCCCGGAGAGACTTTCTGCCGAACTTGTTCCGTCATATATCCACTTCTGCCATTGCTGATGTGTTCAAATACTTCATCAGACTTGATGATGTCTTCAATAAGATTGTTATGGAGGTATATCTAAATCTTTTCTCTATTTTGTTTGCTTATGTTTCTTTCGATTAATGGTTTTGAAACTATAACAAAAAACATAATTTATTAAGTATATATTTGTTTTTTGATAATGCATCTGCAATGATATTGCAATGAAATCGTGTTTTTCATATGGTATTGTAATATGATATGTTGTATACTTGTAATTAAGAATAATTATAATTCATTGTAATTGAATTATTCAGCATAACAAATACATTTGTATGTTCAATCATATCAATTTACAGTTATCTGTTTTTGTTGTAATCAGTACTATCCGAATATTTTATTAAAACTTGATAAATTAAAATAGAAAACTATTTTGATACAAGTTTGTGATTTATTTATATTAAACTCTTCTTAATTTTGTCAGTACATTGACATAATTGTAGAACCAAATACTGAAGCATATTCTTATTAATATGTATCTACAAGAGAAATATGCTGATTACACTATGAAGAAAGTATGGTATTTAATGTAGCATCAGTCTTTTAAGCATAATAAGTCATAAATTTTGCAGAATTTTAATAAAAAAATGGTGCAGAAAATATTTATTTTTTACAATCTGTTTTCATATAACGATATATGATTATGACTTTTAATTGAAGATAAGTGTCACATTAGTACAATATTGGAATTCACTTCTGATTTGTTTTTCTTCTACTTGTTTTTACCTAGTCATTAACTACTTTTCACATATTCTTCCACAGTGGTTAGAGGAACATCAGTTTCTTGAATCCCTCATACAAATAATATGTGGTACATACGTCCCAGAGGAGTTACCACAAGGAGATGACCAGACACATCAACAACAGGCAGAGAATGTGCTTGAGCAGAGGCACCAGCAGCGGGACAATGAGAGGCTAGTAGTGATGAACCACAACCTGGTTGATGCGAATGGGAACACCTGCGAGCCACCTCCTGATGCAGGTGAGTTAACCTATAATAAACAGATTGCACTCTTTGTGTAGGGAGTAGGGCAGTAGCTGCTGCTATTCAAACTGTGTGCTTTACCAGATTGTAACTATCTTTTTTTAAGTGTGTTGATCGACGTAGGTCCGAATTCTTGTTACTAGGGTCAGAGCTATTGGTGTAAGCAAAATAATGTGAAGAAACCATAGCATGGTTCTAGGGCTTTTTCTATCTGCTAAAAACCACCCTCAAATTGAAAATTTGTCATCTTGTACATATTGGTGTATTCTGGCAGCTGCACTTAACAGATAGATCCCTCCAAGTTTAGTTTGTTTACTATTTTAAACCACACCCTCATTTAATATCAGATGAGATTGTGGTCAAATGATAAAACCCATAAAGTATAAAAAGATTAAATGAAGTTATGTACTTAAATATGTATGTTTTTTCATAAGTGGATGTTATTATAAAATGTTTTAGGTAATTGATTTTTAAATTCTATTAATATCCGGAAGGAGAAGTTTGTGAGGATGCATGGACGTTTATTATACATTTACACAAAAACGACTGAATGGAATTTTTATGAAATTTTTAATAATCAGCATTCAGTTTGTACACCAGAGTAACAGTAAAGGATATAATTTATAAATATATTGTAGAAATTGACCAAAATATATTTTATTAATATGGAAAAATCCTGGCATGTGTAAGTTGTCTTTGCGTGCATTGTATAAATTGTTACAGTTATTTGAAACTAAAGTGTGGTATCATCATTTATGAAGATACAAATGTAGATGATGTTGTAGTTGCCCCATAGTATTATATATGTATGTAGAAATATCTATATGTCGGCGAAAATGTTCGTTTTACTGTTAAAAAGTATTTGTATTGACATAATGACTGCGCCACCCTTTAATACGAAGCAAGCCTATAAAGCGTAGTGAATGGGGTTAGTCACAGAGTACATTTGTATATAGGAGAATAGAGATGTTACTCTACGTTTTAGCGACATTAGCGGTACCTGGCGTTCGGCACAAGAAACTTTCTTCAGATAAATATATATATATACCCATGGGTGACTATCCAACAAATAGTATATACATAAGAGAAAATCAGGGGTAGAAAATCAGGAGTATAAGTACCCCTGATTTTCTCCCATGCATGTACAGTAAGGGGTAACCACGGAGTTCTAAAAAAATGAAACAAAGATTTGACAAGAAAAATATATTTTTTCATATGTCGAAGTCGAGTGAAACTGGAATGTAGAAATCAAATGCGATGCTGGGGTAGTCAAGTACTGCAGAATAGTCGGAGTTGAAGTATAGAGAAGTATAGTATAAGTATAGAGAAAAGAATCGTTAAAACACACAAAAAAACAAGAAAAAGCATCCATTCACACGAGAAAAAAAAAACAAAAATGACATGTGATTTAAGAGTTGCCAGGTCATATTTTCAAAATACGGAAAATGCAAGAAGAAAGAAACGAGAAATATATAGGAAAATAAATAAATCCGCAGTTTCGGGCAAAAGCCAAAAAGCAAAAGACAAAGCGTCTTGGGTCGAGATCTTTAGCTTGCTGGAAACGGCAAGCATCCCTTACACCTCCGCTGTGAATACCGCTGTAGGTATTCAGGTGAAGGTAGCTACTTCCACCGCCCATCGTAACCTCACTCGTTTCCTTCGGGATAACCAGTGGGGTTATTTCACGCACTCTCTCGAAGAGGAGCGTAAACTACGGGTAGTCATCCGTAGGGTTCCTGCAGATCTTCCGACCTGCGACATTTCCGACGACCTCAAAGAGCAGAAGATTCCTGTTCGCGAGGTTCATCGCATGCGCTCTCCGCGCACCAGGGCCCCATACGACATGGTTCTCGTCGTTCTAGATCGCACCCATCAAGGGAAAGCGATATTCAATCTCACGACCCTCTGCGGCCTCTCCGGCGTTATCGTCGAACCGCCGCGCAAAACGTCTGTGCCCTCGCAGTGTCACAACTGACAGGTGTACGGACACTCCGCACGAAACTATCTCCTGAAGTCCAGGTGCGTGAAGTGCCTCGGCGACCACTCCACCAAGGAGTGCTCTCGCTCGAAAGACTCCCCCGATCCCCCGAGCTGTGTTCTGTGCCCCGGCGTGGGTCATACCGCGAATTATCGCGGATGTCCCCGCGCC
Source organism: Antheraea pernyi (assembly GCA_015888305.1). Classification (NCBI taxonomy): domain Eukaryota; kingdom Metazoa; phylum Arthropoda; class Insecta; order Lepidoptera; family Saturniidae; genus Antheraea; species Antheraea pernyi. The sequence continues at coordinate 472,552 of MU158962.1, forward strand.
CCGCGCACAAAGCGCCCTCGCTACCCCAGGCAGACGTCGCCGTCTAAGTTCGAGCCTAGGTCGCCCCCGCGCGGAGCCTTCGAGATATTATTATCGCGATACAGTGACTCACCTACATCACTTGAACACATATGAGATCATCTATCTCACACACGTGCACATACATACACATCGTGGGAGGGTTTTTTTTTTCCCCTCAACGAACTGAATCGAATAGTTTTAGTTCGTTTCATTCCGATATACACGTATTCATTTGTGAATCATGCAATTTCGATTGTATGGTTCACAAATGTATATACGTATGAATAGCTTAGAATAGTTAGCTAGGACAGACGCGTCTTTTTCCAGGTAACAGCCCAAGCCGACGTGCGCGTGCGCCTTTGTGTATGTTACCTAAAAACTAAATCGTTTGAGTGCCTTAAGCGCCAACCTTAGTAGTCCGGTGAAGCTGTGAAGACCCTGCC
>MU158962.1:480630-520681 GCA_015888305.1 Antheraea pernyi
CGGCTGCCCCCCCTCGTCCGCCGGACCTGTGCAATGAGGAAATGGGTCCCCCGGCCCATCCCCTCAGGTCCGGCTATGGTGGCAGGAAGAATTGGGCAAAGCGCCGCCTCCTCTGCCTCCTCTGTTGGCGGAGACGGCCACTCAGCGGGTCTGCCTCACGGGCCCTCTCCGCCGCCTCCTTCTGCGAGATGACCTCCTCGCAGAAGGAGGCCGTTGCTCGCCTCGCCTGTTCGCTGATGCGTGCACGTGTGTGGAGGTGATATGTGTAATGTTGTCGCAGTGATGTAAGATTTTGTGTCACTGTATCGCGCGAGCAGCGTACTCAAGGTCTCCACGCCGAGGGAACGGACCTAGGCTTGAGCTGCTGCCGAGGGGGCCTAGTCTGGTGTGCGGGAGCGAAATTTACCCCCAGACCACGGCGGCGTGATCTGTGGTTACGCGGGCGTGGGCGTGAGCACGCTCTGTTTAGAGAGACAAGCTGGTACTAATCGTTCACTGCCGTTATTTCATCAGGAGGGTCGGTAAAAATATGTCGTGAACGTCTTTTACAACGCGCAACGTTTGGTACGGGTTCGTATTATGCAACGGATACCATTAACGAACTGAGATGATTCACGGCTTTTTCAAAATAATTAATCGTAAATGATTTTACATATGCCCAGATAGAAAGCATCTCTAGGTCCCTATATCGATCAACTCTCCGGATGTACTTCGGATATGGGACTGAGACAGTTCACCATTTACTCTAAAACGGAAAGTGCTATCAGTGAGATAATCGCGAATGATATGAATTAGCCTATCGGATACGCGAGATCGACATAACTTATATATGAGCCCTCCATGTCAGACCTTATCGAAGGCCTTGGCGACGTCGAAGAAGACTGCCATCGTGCGTTTAAAATTAGAGAAAATGTACTCCGTGAGGCGGTGTACTTGATTCGTGCAAGAGTGTTCGGCGCGAAATCCGAACTGCTCAGGTGGTATTAATTTTAAATCTGGAATCGAGACCTGGAGACGGTTCAGAAGGAGCCGCTCGTATTATTTACATAATGTATCTAATAAACTAATAGGGCGATAGCTATCGGGAAGCGTAGCTTTTTGCGGCCTTGTGAATGCCTATCACTACGGCTTCCTTCCAGACGGCTGGAAAATGACCCTGGGAAATGGCCGCATTAAAGATGCAGGCCATAGCGCTATGATGCGATCAGGAAGGAGTCTCAGTACTTCGTTCCTGGTCCCATCGGAACCTGGGGACTTCCTAAGCTTTAAACGCTTGATGGCATTCGATACTTCACCATTAGTGACGGAGGTTAGAGTATCCGCCGGGTTATCATTTAATATTAAGTTACGACATCACTACATAGTATCCGTATATTCCTATGTATGCTTACATCTTTAAAACTACTTTTAATAAATATAGTGATTGAAGAGGAAGGTTTACCTATATACATATAATAAAAATGTAACTGTAATAATAGTTTTTCTCATATATACTTCATGTACAGACAGCGGTCAGTTACATTTTTATTATATGTATATAGGTAAACCTTCCTCTTCAATCACTATATTTATTAAAAGTAGTTTTAAAGATGTAAGCATACATAGGAATATACGGATACTATGTAGTGATGTCGTAACTTAATATTAAATGATAACCCGGCGGATACTCTAACCTCCGTCACTAATGGTGAAGTATCGAATGCCATCAAGCGTTTAAAGCTTAGGAAGTCCCCAGGTTCCGATGGGACCAGGAACGAAGTACTGAGACTCCTTCCTGATCGCATCATAGCGCTATGGCCTGCATCTTTAATGCGGCCATTTCCCAGGGTCATTTTCCAGCCGTCTGGAAGGAAGCCGTAGTGATAGGCATTCACAAGGCCGCAAAAAGCTACGCTTCCCGATAGCTATCGCCCTATTAGTTTATTAGATACATTATGTAAATAATACGAGCGGCTCCTTCTGAACCGTCTCCAGGTCTCGATTCCAGATTTAAAATTAATACCACCTGAGCAGTTCGGATTTCGCGCCGAACACTCTTGCACGAATCAAGTACACCGCCTCACGGAGTACATTTTCTCTAATTTTAAACGCACGATGGCAGTCTTCTTCGACGTCGCCAAGGCCTTCGATAAGGTCTGACATGGAGGGCTCATATATAAGTTATGTCGATCTCGCGTATCCGATAGGCTAATTCATATCATTCGCGATTATCTCACTGATAGCACTTTCCGTTTTAGAGTAAATGGTGAACTGTCTCAGTCCCATATCCGAAGTACATCCGGAGAGTTGATCGATATAGGGACCTAGAGATGCTTTCTATCTGGGCATATGTAAAATCATTTACGATTAATTATTTTGAAAAAGCCGTGAATCATCTCAGTTCGTTAATGGTATCCGTTGCATAATACGAACCCGTACCAAACGTTGCGCGTTGTAAAAGACGTTCACGACATATTTTTACCGACCCTCCTGATGAAATAACGGCAGTGAACGATTAGTACCAGCTTGTCTCTCTAAACAGAGCGTGCTCACGCCCACGCCCGCGTAACCACAGATCACGCCGCCGTGGTCTGGGGGTAAATTTCGCTCCCGCACACCAGACTAGGCCCCCCTGGCAGCAGCTCAAGCCTAGGTCCGTTCCCTCGGCGTGGAGCCCTTGAGTACGCTGCTCGCGCGATACAGTGACACAAAATCTTACATCACTGCGACAACATTACACATATCACCTCCACACACACGTGCACGCATACACGCTTACACATAAAGTGGATGGGTTTTTCTTTTCTTTCCCGTATCGATAGTTCCTTATACAGTGTAAGTGAGCACTGAGGTAGTTATAGGGTGGGTTAAGGTTCCAAATGTGTTGCTGATGACAAACCTCATTTGGCACGCTTTTTGTATTTATATATCGAATGTACACGTTACATATTACTTTTAGTGGCGTGCGCGTCGTACTTACAATTGTCTTTAAAGATCTCCGCACGCGTTTTATTTTTAATCGTATTAAAGAATTATAGAATTGTGAGACTATGTACAATTACAGAAGCGCTCTTTAAAGACAATTGTAAGTACGACGCGCACGCCACAAAAAGTAATATGTAACGTGTACATTCGATATATAAATACAAAAAGCGTGCCAAATGAGGTTTGTTATCAACAACACATTTGGAACCTTAACCCACCCTATAACTACCTCAGTGCTCACTTACACTGTATAAGGAACTAACGAAACAAAAACTTAAAATATTATTATTAAGATTTACATTTACATTATATTTAATATATATTGCCATTATTATAATTAAGATTTTGTGACTATACAAAAAATAAACGATTGTCTGTTCCTGCACGCACTCCTATGTGGAAGTTACTGTAAGGCGAAGCTCTGCCCGGATAAATAGTCACAGTGCCTTCAGAGTGTTTATTGCCATTCCTGACTGCATTGACTCTATACGTGATTAGTGTAACATCTAAGATCTTTTTAGGAAAACCTCTACATCATTAATGTTATTAATAATTATAATGCCAAATTGTAAACAATAGGCTGATAATTATTTCTCTTATTAAAAATAAAGAATGAGTTGAAATCTTGCTAAATTTCATGCAGACAAAGTCGCGGGTAACAGCTAGTATGTATAATAACATCCATTAAATAGTGGAGAAACACTGTTATTTTTGAGGTTTCTAATGCGATGTCGTAAATAATTACATAACCGATTCGATGCAGACGAAGTTGCACGGGTCAGCTAGTTATACATAACATGACATAAGTGATTCTTTATTTCCAAATTGTGTACCACCTATGGTACATGTGGCCTAAAGTTGTCTTTAACGCGTACCACCAGTGGTACACGTGGCACGGAATGTGTTGTTAACACTATAACTTTAATTAACCTTATTTAAATGTTTTTGTTTCCAGGGCGGCTACTACCCATCAAGTAATACTTATGAGGTAATATTACAAATAAGAAATAATTTTAATATTGAAAACGGGACAAATATAATAATGATTTGTACTTATATTTGTAGGTCGACGATATGACGTCAATAGAAATGGCGACTTTGGACGGTCTCCCGGACATCAACACAGACGATATTAACGATGTACGTATATCTTAAATGTTTATCGTCGCGATATGATATTAGTCAGAAAAAATTTAATTGGAAAATAATGAAACCACACACTCTCTTTACTTTAGCAAACATGTATAGCGTAATTCTTATTTATCTTTTAAATATCCTTACTAGTTCAAATCATAAAAGCAATATCGTTTCCCTTAAGCCAATATTGAAAAGTTAACCAAAATTCTAGACTTGATTGATTGAAGTTCTTCACAATGTATGGAAAAAGTTATTTTTCACCATACTTAACTGATGCATCAGTATATGAGTCTCCGATTAAATGTGTGAAGACATGCTAACTGCATGGATAGTTTGATTATGAGTTGCTCTTCATATAACAAATACTTCATGTTGTTTTAACTTGGATCAAACATGATGTATAAGAGAATAAAGGACAGTCCTCTTCAATCTTTTTGACCGCTCTGAACATAGCCGTAAGTTCGGGCTCACGCTTTATATAATCAAAAGTTTAATACAAAAAAGACTTAGTAATTTATGATGGGAATGTAAAATTGGCATTCATCTACCCTTAAGTAGTCTAAATGTTATACATATAATTTGTATTTATACCGAAATTTGTGTTCTGTGCAACTATGTTCCGAGCTGTTAATGTATACCATTTTGAAAGAGGTAACTACCATAATGGAATATGATTCTGTTTAGTTACAGATGTGTGGTGCAGGTGGACCCTCAGATGGACCTGATTTTGTATCTGACTGCCTCGGCTTGGAGCAGGATGAGAAGGTGATTATAACATCTCGTTTGTAGGATGAACGTATAGTTTATAATAGTTGATAACTCTTAAGTAGATATAACTTGTGTGGCGAGGCACTGCAGCTGTAGAGTACATTTTTAAATGTCAAATGTAAGATGTTACAACCTGTAAGGATCAGATGGTTGTCATTGACGCAATCTTTGCTGATATTTTGTTTGCTTGTGGTTTTTCTTGTATTGAGGGAAATGTGTAATGTAGCAGATGAAGCAATGAAATTGTAAAAGCCACACTTGATAAACTAGTTATTGATACAGTTCTAGTCCAAGTCGAGATGAATAAGAATGGTTGATGAGAAGAAGAGATGAGAGGTTGTAATTAGACGAGTAGTATGAGATGTGAATAGTGTATTTGATTGAATGAAGCGTTACTTTGCTGAAATCCATCAATAAATATTACAATGGACATTATTTTGCACTTTCGCTTGGCATTGATTGGCCGCTACCGTGTGTTGCTGCAACAAAAACGTTTGATTTTATTTGTGAGGTGTAACTGAAAAAATTAATCTGAAATTAGTAATAGAATGAGAGAGAGTACGGCTAATCGATACTATGATTTGTGTAACTGCTGAACTTCTGTAAATAGTATCTGTAAAGAGCATGGCAGAGTGTAGGGTTGTGGACGAGATTTTGAATAATCCATCATAACAGTATATACAGGAGAACGATGCATTTATAATTTTCTTTCAGATGAGAGCTGCTCAGAACAGCTTCATGGAAGTGGCTAATCAGCGGTTCGATGATGAGTGAGTATATGGATTAGGGGTCCTATATAAAATACGTTCGCACTTATATAGAGGGGCAGGAGGTCTCTTACTTTGACTATGACTATACTATGGTGCAGGGGGTCTAGGGAGACGTCACGTTCGCAGTTCATTAAACGATTTGAAAAATTTTTCTTTTCATTCTTTAAAAATTTTTTTTACTGTTTTTATTACTTTAATTTTTGAAGTGAATCTTGTTTTGGGATGGTGTAAATTGGATCTTATGAAACGAAAATGTGTAAAGAAGAGGCAGCTATAAAATATATAATAATAAATAGCACATTATTTTCTGTTGGATCATAGCGATTATCACACAGTTTTAATGACTGTGTTGTGTATTATTAGCGTTGTTAATATAAATGAAAATATTACAAAATAATACCGAAAACTAATCTTTACCACCTCCACAGTGTATATAGCTCATTCTCTTAAAAGTTAATCACAAAACTATTTAATTTCTATGGCATGTGAATTCGCATTTGATTTTTTTAATTACACTTTTATAATAATTCGATGTTTGTACATGTACGGGAGGCTATTATTTCTGACGTAGTATTGATAAAGAAGTCGCAGAAAACGTGACGGCACGACGAAAAGAGGTGGGGGATCTGAAGGTGACGATTTTGTGTGACGTATTTTATGAATGGCCCTTGTTATAATAATCTCGGGTTGAGATTTCGATTAGTTGTAAGTGACACAGTGTATGTAATGTGTTGCCGCGGGTGCAGCATGTGGGACGAGGCGCCGGAGGGCGAGGCGCCGGGCGTGCACACGGTGCTGGAGGGAGTATCACGTATGTACTTTATCTATATATTAATACGTGAAGCATAATCTTTGTATTCCTTTTTAACGGGATTGGACGAACGGATGAACGTGAAACTTGGCATAGTTTATATGGAGGAGAAGTGCAGAAACCTATTTATTTTATATAAAATGCCTTAGAAGTACATTAAATTAATTAAAATATGCATTACTCACACTCCTGCTTCAATTTTACACAACATATACACACATGTAAATAAAAAAGACATTTTGACATCTGTCAAAAAAGGTTGTGAAGGAGGTTGCTATGCTCGACTGTATGTATTATTTTGTTCTTACGTTCCAATTACCCTTTTTCATTCTACATTCAAAAATGATATTATAACATACAACTATTATTATAATATTTATCCCTTTAAAAAATCAATGAACTATGGTCGAATGTCGACCGCTGGGCGCCCACTAGTACTATACTAATACTAAGCGGCTATAAAGGCAGTAGTCGCGGTTAAATACCCCATTACAATAGTTCCTCACAATTAAAATTTTGAACATCTATACACACAATAAGAATGTAAATTTAATATGTCTGTACTTTTTATGTTTTTGTAATAAAAATGTTGCAGATGTCTGGGAATAAATAATAAAATACATTTCAATCAATTTGAAAAATGTCTGTCTGTTTGTATGAACACGTATCACTGCTAAAATACGCACTGCGTTCATGATAAAACCTCTTGAAGAAAATCATAAAGCATATCTGGGAGTAACATTTAGTCTTTCTTTCATTAAAATTGTTAGACCAAACCATCTATCAAAAGGTATTGTAAATTTAATGACGACTCGACTTAAGTACGAGAGAAAAGGAGATAAGTAAATGAATCTAATACATTCAGTTCACTATATTACTGATTGTTTTTTACGTAAGGTTCCACGCGGACGAAGTCGCTACTACAGATATATACATTGGTGGTCATATAATTAGAAACACTTCTTATGAATAGAGAAAGTATAACTTCAACGTACAAATGTTCGTAAAACATATACACATTCAATAATTAATAATCATGCAATAATATAGCCACTCAAATAAATAACTCATTAAATGCATAAAATATAAAACATATCTTACTTTTAATTATAAAATGAGTCTTACACATGTAGGAGTTTATTTTCTGTTACTGGCCGCTTGGACGACTAATTAGAAACATTTAAAAAAAGCATCCATAACTCGTTCTTTTCTTGAAATTGGAGAATAACATTTCTTTCTTGGCTTTTCTATTATTTTGGCGGCAATTCAAAATTTAATCTGAATTTTATTTTGTTCATAATGGGCAAAAATAAAAGTTATGTATCGTCAACTAGGAAAATAATTGTTATTTTACATATAGATCATAAGTGGGCGTACAGAAGAATAGCTGATAATGAGCATTTAAATTGTTCTGTTAAGAAAGTTTTTAATGCAATTGATCATTATAAAACACATGGAACTGTTCAAAATGTTCTTAGAAAAGCTCGGCCAAGAAAAACCTCTTCCAGAGAAGATACGCTAATCGTTCGTAGTGCTAAAAATACCCAATTAAAGGCTGCAACCAGATTAAAAATGAAGTTTTTTCGCTTGATGATCCGAGAAACATCTCGTCAAGACTGATACGCCGAAGATTAGTGGAAACTAAATTGTTAGGAAGAATCTCTCGAAAGGTACCGCTTCTTACCAAGCAACACGGAGGAAATCGATTATTATTCGCTAAAAATATGTAAATTGGACGGTACGAGAATGGAAAAAAGTGTTATTTTCAGGTGAAACAATAATAAATATGGTAAATTCCGGTGGAAAGCGCCATGTTAGACGTCCTATGACGACGTCCTTAGACGATATGTTTTAATTATAAATACACAAGCACGGTGGCGGTAACATTAAGTTTGGGGTTGTTATTCCGGATGTGGAGTTGGACCCGTTCGGAAGACTGAAGGTACAATGGATCAATGGCAATACAAAAATATCTTAGAGCACACAATGATTCCCTACTTGGACGATCACTTGCCTGTAACCTGGATCTTTCAGCATGACAATGACCCTAAACACACGGCAAATACTGTCAAATGTTTCCTTAGCGAACAGCGTATATCCATTTTAGACTGGCCAGCAAATAGTCCGGATTTAAAACCGATAGAAAATCTCTGGTATATTGTTAAAAAGAAAGTCTCAAACAAACGTAACACCAGTGAAAACGAACTTAATGCAGCATTTGTTAAAGCATGGAATTCAATCCCCTAGAAAAATGTATGAAATTGATTGAATCAATGCCGCGTCGTTGCAATGCTGTTATTGACGATAAGGGATACGACACTAAATATTATAACTATTGGTAGGCTCCGGATAGTGGCTATTTCGTAAATAACAATGCTAATTACTAATACTTCAGAAAATATCGTTTTTTATATTTTTGGTTTTTGTTTCTAATTAGTCGTCCATTATTGTTGATACCTTAAAACTGATTTAAATGTTTGTCCGTATTGTAATATTGAAACTGCACTTATGTAGTGGGATTTATATTGTTTTTCTAATAAATGATAAATCGTTGAACATATTGTTGTCCTCTTTATTGTTTAATTTCAAAATAAAAACAATTGCGGTGAAGTATCTTATATAGTGTCAAGGACCGTTGGTAGTGTTTCTAATTATACGACCGCCACTGTATATAATAAATAGGTCTTTCTTTACCTATGAAATTGCCGTTCTGCAGTACTGGCCATTTCAAATCAAAATAATTTTTGTTTGGCTAAGAATTCTAATTTCAAATTTTAAATTATTTTAAAAGCATGGAATTCTTTTTCCAAAAGTAGTCATTTGTTTATTGATTAGTGTTACATTATCATCGCATTTCCTGAATAATGAACCTCGCGGTCGTCCAAAAACTTTGGTCGACAATGGCGAATTAAAGGCGATTGTGGTAGCTGATGATAACCAAACTATGGCTGAATTAGCAGCAGCTTTCGACGTTAACGTCAAAACAATATTGATCCATTTGCGTCAAATTGGCAAGGTAAAAAGGTCGGATCCTGGTTCAGCACCTAAACAATGCCCTAAACGAAAACTTACCCCTAGAAAAGTGATGGTCTACCGCCGGTGTGATTCATCACAGCTTCTTACCAAACGGGGTGAGCATTACTGCAGATGTGTATTGTGAAGAACTGAACACAATGATGGAGAAGCTGGCACATCTCCAACCAGCATTGGTCAATCGCTCGTCTCCGCTGCTCTTGCACGACAACGCGCGACCTCATACTGCACAGCAGACGGTCTCCAAGTTGCAAGAACTGGGGTTGGAAGTTCTCCGTCATCCGCCGTACTCACCAGACCTCGCGCCTACAGACTATTACTTTTCCAGAATTCGGATAACTCCTTGGCGGGAAAAAAATACAATACCCCGAGAGGCAGTACAAAATGCCTTTGAAGAATTTGTTGCCTCCCGTCCAGCTGATTTCTTTAAGAAGGGCATTAATAAACTGCCACTCCATTGGCAAAGATGCATTGATTGCATGACTGATTACTTCGATTAATACAAATAAAATAGACATGAAAAAAATTCGTTTAAATTTTTTCATACGAAACGGCAATTTCATAGGTAGAGACCTTATATATTGTATAGGAAATGAATTTAGGAGGACTGTATCCACCACTCACCCGCACTAGGAGATCCTCTTCTTCGGGTTACCCCGGCTTGGTTCGTGGCTTAGATCGCTGGTTTTGTAATAGTAGGACACAAAGTTTACACTGGCACTTGGTTTCTTTCAATGCTTTGTTAGATATCTGTACCGGTTTTGCAATGTTTATTAGCGCAGATAACTCAGAGCGGTTTTGTATGTTGCTAGATTCAAAGGTAAACTGTGTTGCCTTAGAGGGCAGCACTTGCGAACGTTTTAAAGGTGCGTTCACGAAAACTAGTGGACAGATACATTCCTTTTAAAAGATAAAGTAATATGAAAACAAAAAGATTTGTGCTAACATATAAATTATTACAGATAACAAAACTACGGATATACATATATATTTATTGAAAATGAGCTAAATCCAATTTTAGCCGTTATTAATATCTTACTTTACTTTTCAAGATCTTCAAATTTAGCACATAAAATATGAAGATAAAAAAAATAATTAAATCCTTATGAACTGTAAAATTTGACCTTCGTTCTCATTGTATAAAAACTGGAAATCTTAAAAAAATTAAACACGTTATATGAATGATTAAAATTGGATTAGGTCATTTTGAAATGTAATGACACATATAAACGAAAATGTTTTCCTAGCGTGGGACTCGCCGTTCCTGGACGGCGAGGGCGGGGGAGGCGGCAGCGGGGAGGGCTGGGCGCAGTTCATGGCGGAAGCGTTCTCGCAGCCCGCCCCCGACCCCTTCGCCCCCGCGCCCGACTCCACCGCCTCCGCCTCCGAGACCTCCGCCCCCGCCCCCGCCTCGCCCACTTCGCCCCAAGTGGCGGACTCGGGGGCGGAGGGGGCGGCGACGGCTGCGTTCGGTTCGGAGGAAGAGTTCGGTGGTGCGCGCGACACTCACTTCGCACCGTACTGGGGACCCGACACAGGTGATTCTAATCCCAATATTCACTATTTATTATATACCCACATTTATTACAAAATATCTATTAGATATGGAAAAACCCAGTGTCATAATGTTTGTCCACGATGAACTCCGAAACTACTAAACCAGTCTTTATGAAACGTTGGCATTTATATATAAGTAGATGTTGCCGGCGGCTCCGCACGCGTTTTTTTTTTCATGTTTTAAAGAAATGTAAAATTGTAAGTAGGTATGTACATTACAGAAATACTTTTTCAATAATATTTGTAACTACGACACGCACGTCATCTACTGTAACATTAAACGCGTAGATTAAATATGTGAATACTAACAGTATATCGAATGGGATGGGATTTATCATCAGCAACATACTTGGAACTTTAACCTACTATATACCACCCTCAGTGCTCACTAACACTATATAAGAAAGTAATGAAAATGTTAAGCATTAAGCCTATACATTATCGAACAATATGTGTTAAATCTTTTGTTATATAGATATATTATGCTCATATTGTCGATATAATTGTGTTATTCTTATACGTTACTATAATCACTGAGTTATGTAGACGCAAACGGAGTAAATACAACAAAATGGTCGCCAAATTGACCAAAAAAATAATATAATTCAAATTATATACAAATATATGACTTTCAATTAGGTATATTTATTCTTGGAGTCTCATGCGTTGGTTTACAGTAAACAACATATTTTTGATTAATTTCACACGGACCAATTCACAGGTTATCACTACTACGAAGTCTTGGCTAACAAAATAAAAGTTACTTCTTATATTGAGTTATCTGCCAGTGAAAGTCCCGTGAAAATCAGTTCAGGCATTGCGGATATTCCACTGCGGCTGAAGGAGAATAAAAAACCTAAATTACTATTTATGAGGTCGGCTATCTATCAATGAACACCCCGTGAAAATCGGTCCAACCATTTTGGAAAGAGCAACGCGGACGAAGCCGCGAACAAATAAAATATGTCAACCGCTCTCATTTCGGCTATCTACCAGAAAATATAATAATATACAAATACCGACGGGATATAAAATATATATTTTTTTGTTATTTGTAACCATATCCATTCACCAAAAAGTTGTTACTTTAATTTCACATACACACACTTTATTTTTATAATACGTAATAGTTTACAAATAAAAAATTGGAAACAAAACAAACGTAGAATGAACATTTTGAACAGAAACACAAAATAAACTTTAAAAATGTTTGCGATAGAAAGTTACCACGTTACCATGGCAACGTATATAATACTAATGTTAACACGCAGTTAAAAGGAAAAAAATAGTCCGATTTTGAAACATTCTTCATTGGGGCTCCACTTTTATTGGTGTTAGCGTGATGATATAAATGAATAATATTTATGATTCCTCGATAAATGAGCTATCTAACACCGAAATAATTTTTCAAATCGGACCCGTAGTTCCTGAGATTATACCCTTCAACCTCACAAACTTTGCCTCTTTATAATATTTAGTATAGAGTAGATAGAATGTCTGAAATTGGTAATTGTTGCGAGTTCAATAAAATATTTAATAGGTGTATGTGTATATCTAGAGGTAGATTGATCTTGAAGGCCGGCAACGCACTTGCGATTCCTCTGGTGTCGCTAGTGTCTATGAACGGCGGTGATCACTTACCATCAGGTGACCCGCTTGTTGGCCAGTGAGTTGGTAATATCTGCATTGTGTCATATTTATTTTTAAACTATATGAAAATACACTTGGTAAATGGTAACTTAAACCTATAACAGCGAAGCAATTTGGCATATAGCAATTTCAAAAGGACTACGATCCCAAGATCATTTACAATAGCTTGGTACCACTGAAGAGTGAATTGGGGCTATTTGGGTGTCAGTGCATGTTGGTAACTACAATGGTGCATAAGTGTAGTGGATGGGAAATAATACAACGGCTTTTCTGACTGAATTCTGACTTGACACGAAAACTCCCTGCAAAATTTTAATAAGACAGTTTTAGGTCACTGGTTTATAAAATGGTTTATAGCAAATAAAATTAAAGTCGCATAAAAAAGTGAACTTTATGTATATTCAATTTAAAAATTTACAATGGTATCTGTGACGTGTGACTTTGCCTTTCGGTCGAGCTGTCGCGAATTTGTGACATTTGGAATGTGTTTCTTACAACAGTCACCATCTTGTTAGTTAATTGAAATTATCGCGAGAAACTTGTAATATTATTACCTACTTGATTAATAATTTACTAGAAGATGTTGCCATGTATCATATTTCAATCGTATATATGATTGAAATCCTCCAAGTATAAGTTAAATTTTGAATGCTTAATAAGATTTTTTTGGAACTGAGTATGCTCTTGTTCTGATAGGCCTTTACAGCTTCACCGGATTAATCTTAATATGACTTTTTTTAGTTTTATTTTTGGCAACCAATCTTCTAGTAGATATTTACTGCCAATGTCGAGTAGGTAATGATGTTATATGGTCTTATATTAATACGTGAAGCCTAAACTTTGTATCCCTTTTTAACGGAATTGGGCGAACGGATGAACGTGAAATTTGGTATAGTTAAAGTTTATATGGAGGAGAAGTGCAGAAAGCTATTTATTTTATATAAAATGCATTAGAAGTACATTAAATTAATTAAAATACGCATTACTCACACTACTGCTTAAATTTTATACAACTTATACACACATGTAAATAAAAAAGACATTGTGACATCTGACAATAACGCACTTCAAAAAAGGCTGTAAAGGAGGTTGCTATGTATTATTTTACTCTTACGTTCCAATTACCCTTTTTCATTCTACATTCAACAATGATATTATAACATACAACTATTATTATAATAACTGAGTAACCATGATAAAAACCTTTGATTATAGAAGTAAGTTGACAAAATAACCCTAAGAAAGTTCAAACTTTAAAAAATCAATGAACTATGGTCGAATGTCGACACTGGACCCCCACTAGTATGGTCTTATTTCGTATTCTGCAAAACTTGTGCAAAATAACCGAACTATATTACGTAAAACAATACTTATATTACAAAATGTAGAGCTAAATAACACAAGATTGTGAATAAAATATAAAATTTGCTACATTACACTCCCAAGATCCCGCCAAAAAGTCGTAATATGAATTTGGCTGTACGTAATTCAGATGGCGATGTGTCCGGGTTGGAGGAGGAGATGCAGCGGCTCGGGCTGCAGCCGGAGGACCCGCGCTCCCTCAACCTCGCCAACAACCTGCTCACCGCCATGAGCGCCATGTCGCCCGACGCCATCGCCGACATCGTCAGCGCCGCCCTCGACCCCCCGTACCCGCCGCCCCCCAGGGGCCGCCGACCCCGCCGACAGATGATGGATCGCCGGTTAGTGTCTACCTCTCTAGTCACACACCCAGACGCCCGTGGGATTAGAGGGGGGCCTGGGGATCGAGGGGTTGGGGGGCCGCGACCCCCCGCCGTGCAATAATTGTTGCCGTTTCCATGTGGGACGTTCCTGTTTGTAAATTGACTGTTTTTAATACATTTTAATTACACCAAATTTGTAACAACCGGACAGTGACGGATTGGCGGGGGGGCCTGGGGGTTGGGGCTATTGGGGCGCGACCCCCCCCGTAACAATCGTTGTCGTTTCCACGTAGGACTGTTCTTATTCGTACATTGACTGTTTATAATATATTTCGCGTTCGCTTTCCGACGGGATCTCGTGTGATTGAAGCGCTGGACGCGTTGTGCTCTCCTCGGAGTCGAGAATGGCGGAAGTGATTTTACTCGGACGTTTCGGTGCTTCGACTGTTTGCTACAATTTCTTCCAGTTTTGTTACATTTCATATATATTTTATTAGCGAAATTCACTGTATTATACTAACATCACGTGTCGAAAGGTAATAATTCTCATTATAAAGCAATTGTAACATAAAAATCCTGATATTTTCCAACACTTGTCTCGGAACTCCATTAGTTATACATTTATCTTCAATACATACCTTATTCATAATTATTTATTCCAATAACATGTTTATATAATAATCCTAATGGACAGTGATTATATAATACAATTTTTTTTTATTATGAACACCAACAACAACAATTACTCTACAATACAATAACCAACAACTGTTTATAATAATAGTGTAAAAAAAACTTTTTTTTAATACTTTACAAGTTTTAGCGTTTGAAAACAATCTCTCATGTAATGTTAAATGACGATGTGGTGTAAGCTGGTAAACACGCTGAACCTAGAGGGTACTAGTTCTCAATTTTGAACTTGAGTGGTGTTGGGTAGCAGGCGGCGGGCTTAGGAAAAGCCCAACCATCATGCTATGGTCACATCACGATGTTTTCCGAGAATTCGCACTCCCTCGACCTAGCCGGGGTCCCAACACGCTATCAACAAACCAGTTGCCGTTTCAATAATATTAATTGTTTGTTGGTATATAACTGTTATTCACATGTATTCTACTATTTGATAATGGGTTAATTACTCTGTCACCATTACAATACAATTAAATAAAAAAAACCTATAATTGTAAGTCTATTGTATTTTCGAAATGTACCAGAATTTATTTTTACTAAATTTCTATTTTGCAACGAAACATAATAGCATAAATAGAAGTTTCAGCTTCAGATCTTTGGCTAAAGCTTGCGAAATAAAGATTAATATATAATTATAATATTAATTTAGATTGTTTACATTATTGTATTATAATAATACTCGAAACGAAAAAGTATTAAGGGGTCACGAGTATATGTAAACTGCATCATGTATGGGTATTACATTTAAAAAATAATTACCTCAATGTATAGGGAATAGGACCAGTATACGCGAGTGAAAATCCTTTGCTGCTAGTTATTGTCAGCTCAAAGGAACAGATTTTTAGTCCATACTTGTGAAGAAAAAGTTTAAAATGTAAGTGAAATTAGCAAATTTTTTTGTTGATATATTTACTTTTGATAAACTTGTTCTCGTTTCTAGGGTTTGAGATATCGAATTTCGTTCGCCTTAATTGACCTTTGGTTATATTATCTGAAAAAATAAAACATGTAAAGATACTAATAAATCATTTCTTGTCTCTCACCCGTGGTTAATTACAAAATTCAATTATTATATAATATTACATTTATTAAATATTGTATTGTATATATTGATGGGAAATATATTATTTGTAAACTGGTCATACTGGGAAGACTTCTGTTTTATAAGAAACACTTTGAGTAATTATTTTTCGAACTTGCGCTATACATATATATATAATCGATTGTGATTTTCATTGGTACAAGGTTTTATTTAGTGCCTTCGAACGTAGTTTCGTTCAGTATATTAATTTACATGTGAATTTATATATGTAATGCAATCGAGGTAGGGCGATACATCGATAAAACGTTATTATATCGTCCCTACTCTACTGTAAATAGTGTATATTCATGCCGATTGTATAAACGTTAGTAGTGCGGCAATTGTTCTGAGCTTTTGCCATGTAGATAGATAAAATAAATAAAATATAGACTTCCTCGTTCATTTATGCATTTGTTTTAGTATTTTGGACGACGCAGCCATTTTATTTACAGTAAATTTCATATCGATATTGCATATCGATTCGTTAAACATATCGATACGAGACTGGACTGTACTCGGGGCGTTGGGGTGGGGTCGGGTCCACTGTTGACGTAGTGGTAATTTAACAATATCTAGACGAACTTCCATTATATTTGTTTAATTGAAATATAATAAATTAATATTGAAGTGGATATAAGTATGGATGCGGCGTCCATCGCTTTATTTAATCTGTAATCTTAACAATAGAACTTCTGTGATCGTATCGTATTTTGTATTAGCAATATCTTGTGTAACTGTCGAACCAAAATCATTTAATGACATAGTATATTGAATAAAATGTGTCTTAAAGTTTACTGCTGAGCCAAAAACGAACTGTTAAATCTTTTAAGGGAGGAACGGTACATCGACCTATAGACTATAAATTAAATTCGTTTTAAGTTACTATAACTAGATTATTTCGTGATATTGTCGATGAAGTGCAATTAAACGAGATCTCCTGGTTAACATTTTAAAGTTTAACATATCTGTGTAATATCAGTCCGTTTATAGCATTAGTTAGTTTTGTTTGTATTCACTAAGTATATTGTATTGTTATGTCGTCAGCGTTGTACAGTGATCTGTGTACATTCAAGCCGGATGGTTGAGAAATTCTATAATATACATGGTAAATTTAATTTGCTTCGCCAGTATTATCAATTTCCGGAAATTTGAATATCGTTTTTGCATAATTGCATGCCATATTGGAAACGGAATGTTCTGAAACTTTCGTTTGTTGTCTAGTGAAATCGTCCTGGGTCTGGTTCTGACCTGTGTACTTTGATAATATAATCCAATTCTTTGTAGAATCGATAGTGTACTCTGTAGAGATATAATATATCATATTACGCTGATTTCGTTAACCAGCATACAGGAAGAAATATAAAAAAAAAATGCCTTTGTAAGTCGTTTAAAATAACTAATACATTTTTTTAATTACATTAATTACATTTACATTTTAAATCAACTAATTCTAGAGACGATGTGATAGTAATTGGCGATGATCCTTTGATATAAATGTTCGAAATGACCCCCCAATGGGCTGCACCTGAATCCAACACTGTAACACTTAACAGCGTTGACATGATGTCACGTTGGAGGGATCTCTGCTATCCCTTTGATCTTGTGACATAAATAAGGGGCATCGTAAACATACTGTCAATTCATATCGTAATGTGTAAGTTATCGTTCGTTCGTTCAATATCGCTGTTGCTTCGTTGAGCGGTGATGTTTATTCTGGTAGCTAATTGTTATGTGAGTATTTATGAGTTTGTCTATTATTGCTTGTTGCGAGTACCATTTAGATATCGCTATCCCGTGCGGTGTCTTGTGGAGCCGTGGTGGTAGAGTGGTTTGACCGGTGGAATATCAATCCGATGTCAGCAGGTTCGAACTCCGGTATGTACCAACGAGTTTTTCGGAATTTACGTATATTTACTAATTTAAATTGTTAATTGACGGTGAAAGAAGACATCGTGAGGAAACCTGAATCTGAGAAATGTTCTTGTAATACTATTGTTTGCGGAAAAACATAGAACTGTGATACTCAGATAACTCAGAGTTTGAAATCGCCATTACCTCGTGGGCTAGCGCAAGGTGATCATGCCCATACCTGCCTTCGGGAAGAGGCTGTGGGTCTTTTACAGGCTAATGTGTTGAATGCCGCGATTTTCATTCGTAATATCTAATGTTGTGCATGTATATTTATCGTGCAAATAAATTAAATCTCAATATCAAGTAGGTTGTTAGGATATTGTTTGATTAAAATTAAATTATTAATGTTTTTGTATTTTGGGGTGTAAAACAGTTTCATACGTCGAAACGTAATGGATTCTGTATACCTATATTTAGGGATGCTTCTTTTGTCGAACAAACACAAATACATTTATCAGAAATATATTATACTACTAGCGGGCCGGGCGGACGTTGTCCTACTTTTATATTTTAAAAAAATGCTAAAATTCAACCGCAACGCCACCTATCGGGTCCAATCGTGAATCTAAATCATTCTTAAATCTACGTGATCCACACAACAAATCTTCTACATCTGTCCAGACGTTTAGAAGAATTCAGTCACATACATACGGACAGAAGAATTATATATATAAAGATTTGTCTAAGAATGAACATGTGAAGTTCTGGAACGTTCGTTACTAAACATAGAAATCTTTTATTATCTAAATAATTTTCTGAGTTGTATAAAAATGATTATACAATATGAAGGTGGAATGTGTCAAATTGTATACACAATGCACTAGTGTAATTAGTAGCCACGAGGACTTTTATAACAAATTTTAATAGTTTTAATAGAATAATGTATCTTGTGAATATCCTATCCGCATTTAAATAGTTTTTCTAAATAATAAATGCTTATTACATTGTGTTCAAGGAGATTCCGCGAACACTATGGGTATGTAAGTTAAGTTTGTTTATTCAAACTATCAGTTTTATTCATTATATGCGTTTGCCGTTTGTTTCGGTTTCTCATATAAAATGTATTTTTAATTTTTCCAACATCTTCGATGAATCCCAATTCGCAACCGTCCTATACTTCAAAATGGAAGTTCCTGTCTCTATTTCTGGAAGCCTTGTAACGAACTACGCCGTTGTAAAATGAAATAAAATGTATAAAAAATTATATTCGATAATGTTATTGTGATTCCAATACGTACATATTTGTAACGTAGAAACAATTTGTGCATTATTCAACGTGATAAGTAAATACCCTTAAGAGTCGTTTTTAGTGCTTTTGTAATAAAATTATCATATAATTAAGTATTGTTACAATGAAATTTATTATAACTAATTAATTATTTACTGTGAATGTAAAGAGCGACGGAGCGCTTACGAATATACTATGTTGTCGCTTTGTCTAATTTATACTTGTTTGTTGATCTGCATAAAGGTCTTGAGCGTTGAGCGAGCTGGCGTGTTTGTGAAATAGCAGAATGAACGCGCGGACCACGTCTCATTTTGTAAAGAATAATGTTTTATCATGTGAATCACGAGCGTTTACATGTGAAACTCGTGTACTAAGTTGCGTGATTGTAATTATGTACATAGCTATATGTTACTGCGTGTGTGTGCGGGGGGCGGGGGGTCAGTGGGGGCTTCGGCCCTCACACTTACCGCATTTCGTCGCGCCCGTTTGTGACATAATTAATGCTCGTAATGTATTGTATTTAAAATATAGTTCAAGTTTTATTAAAAAAAGTTGCTCAATACATGTGTTTTCTTTCATAACTTCTTATAATTAAAAGATTTTATGAACCTAAATTTTTTGTATTACCTTAATACTATATGTGGTGGCATGTATTGTCCCGCTTATGACTAAGACACAAAACAAACACGTTGTCCTCTTTTTTTTCTCGAGCTGGCTATGCTATTGACGTGGCAAGGTCTTTACAGCTTCATCGGACTACAAAAACACGTTCTCTTTCCGCGGGCGCTGTGTTATAGTGTTGCCTGCTTGCCCCCCTCACCTTCCGTTTTGTAATAGACGTGATAACGTAATCGTATACTAATTTAAATTGTTTATTGACGGTGAAAGAAGACATCGTGAGGAAACCTGAATCTGAGAAATGTTCTTGTAATACTATTGTTTGCGGAAAAACATAGAACTGTGATACTCAGATAACTCAGAGTTTGAAATCGCCAATACCTCGTGGGCTAGCGCAAGGTGATCATGCCCATACCTGCCTTCGGGAAGAGGCTGTGGGTCTTTTACAGGCTAATGTGTTGAATGCCGCGATTTTCATTCGTAATATCTAATGTTGTGCATGTATATATATGATATCTATATAATAAAGGATTTAAGATTTATTGTTCGATAATATATAGCTTATAATTTGAGCGTGTTAGTTAGCACTGAGTTTGGTATATATAGTAGGTTGAAGTTCCAGGTATGTTGCTGATGATAAATCCCATCCCATTCGATATACTATTAGTATTCATATATCTAATGTACACGTTACATGTTACAGTCGTGAATCTAAATCATTCTTAAATCTACGTGATCCACACAACAAATCTTCTACATCTGTCCAGACGTTTAGAAGAATTCAGTCACATACATACGGACAGAAGAATTATATATATAAAGATTTGTCTAAGAATGAACATGTGAAGTTCTGGAACGTTCGTTACTAAACATAGAAATCTTTTATTATCTAAATAATTTTCTGAGTTGTATAAAAATGATTATACAATATGAAGGTGGAATGTGTCAAATTGTATACACAATGCACTAGTGTAATTAGTAGCCACGAGGACTTTTATAACAAATTTTAATAGTTTTAATAGAATAATGTATCTTGTGAATATCCTATCCGCATTTAAATAGTTTTTCTAAATAATAAATGCTTATTACATTGTGTTCAAGGAGATTCCGCGAACACTATGGGTATGTAAGTTAAGTTTGTTTATTCAAACTATCAGTTTTATTCATTATATGCGTTTGCCGTTTGTTTCGGTTTCTCATATAAAATGTATTTTTAATTTTTCCAACATCTTCGATGAATCCCAATTCGCAACCGTCCTATACTTCAAAATGGAAGTTCCTGTCTCTATTTCTGGAAGCCTTGTAACGAACTACGCCGTTGTAAAATGAAATAAAATGTATAAAAAATTATATTCGATAATGTTATTGTGATTCCAATACGTACATATTTGTAACGTAGAAACAATTTGTGCATTATTCAACGTGATAAGTAAATACCCTTAAGAGTCGTTTTTAGTGCTTTTGTAATAAAATTATCATATAATTAAGTATTGTTACAATGAAATTTATTATAACTAATTAATTATTTACTGTGAATGTAAAGAGCGACGGAGCGCTTACGAATATACTATGTTGTCGCTTTGTCTAATTTATACTTGTTTGTTGATCTGCATAAAGGTCTTGAGCGTTGAGCGAGCTGGCGTGTTTGTGAAATATCAGAATGAACGCGCGGACCACGTCTCATTTTGTAAAGAATAATGTTTTATCATGTGAATCACGAGCGTTTACATGTGAAACTCGTGTACTAAGTTGCGTGATTGTAATTATGTGCATAGCTATATGTTACTGCGTGTGTGTGCGGGGGGCGGGGGGTCAGTGGGGGCTTCGGCCCTCACACTTACCGCATTTCGTCGCGCCCGTTTGTGACATAATTAATGCTCGTAATGTATTGTATTTAAAATATAGTTCAAGTTTTATTAAAAAAAGTTGCTCAATACATGTGTTTTCTTTCATAACTTCTTATAATTAAAAGATTTTATGAACCTAAATTTTTTGTATTACCTTAATACTATATGTGGTGGCATGTATTGTCCCGCTTATGACTAAGACACAAAACAAACACGTTGTCCTCTTTTTTTTCTCGAGTTGGCTATGCTATTGACGTGGCAAGGTCTTTACAGCTTCATCGGACTACAAAAACACGTTCTCTTTCCGCGGGCGCTGTGTTATAGTGTTGCCTGCTTGCCCCCCTCACCTTCCGTTTTGTAATAGACGTGATAACGTAATCGTATCGTTGCGCTTGCGTCTCGCCTCACCGCTAGGGATGTCGAGAACATCGATGTTCATGAACTATATATCGATATTTTAGACAAAAAATGAAACAAAAATAAATATGATGAAAATATATATTTAAAACAAGGCAACTAATATTTAGTTCATGATATAGAATTCAAAAACAATAATTTCGACAACCTTATGCCTAGTAAGCGATTCTTTCCTTGGTTAATCGTAGCCTAGGATTCTAAAATCAACCGCAAATATTACAATGACGCTACACGTGAAACATCTTTTATAAAGAGCGATGTATCGTCAGTGTCAGTTCAATTCAATATATGTTCAATATAAATATTAAAACATGTGTATGAACGATAGATCGTTGTTTTAAAACACTGATGTGTCGTTTGTATCCTTACGTGTAATTGAGGAAGCGAGTGGGTAGAGAATACAAAGGATTGCGCTACACATCACAAATCATTCACACAGAGCGATGTATCGTCGATGTTAGGAGTTTCAACATCAATGTTAAAACATAGATTTTTATGAACGATACATCGTAATGCAAAGTATCGTTTGCATCCCTAGTCCAGTCAGTGCACAGAGTACGTTGTATAAATAGAGGTCGCATTCGTTCTTTCCAATCAGCGCCGCTATAATACGAGTTTCGAACTAATATCTGTTGGTTATAATGTACATTTATAGCTATGTATGTATGCATACAGCGGTACTGCGTAAATCGTATACAAGTTTTTGATCATTTTTATTTGTAATTAATATATTCATCGTAAGGCAAATCTAAATCCAAGTATGTAAATGCAGGAGTCAATGTTTATAAGTAGATCCGGAGATAGATAAAATTGTTTGTGGGAGGTAAGAAAATTTAAGGAAGCAAGCACTCTCCTAACAGATTCGTAAACAATGTGAATGAAAACAAATATTTGAAAGTTGTCAGTTTGAAATGTCAAAATTAATTGTCGTCCACCATCTTTTGTTATCAAACTTGCCAAAAAAATAATATAACAGTGCCATCTAGACGAAAAATAAACGAGCCTTTTCCATACAAATCCGATTCTGAGAATGTAGTCCGGTGAAGCTGTTAAGACCTTGCTAGGTCAATAGCGTAGTCAGTTCGAGAAAAAAACGATTCTGAGAAGTGAAAATAGCGTGGTCCAGTGCAATCCGCCGTAGAGCATAGACGTCTGCGATCAGTCCTATCGCAATTATATGTGCTTCTTAATTATCTACTGTAACGAAGTTTTTGGCGCTAGCTTAAAGGGGTAACGATAAAAAATACTTTATTTAAAATAGGCCCTGAGAAGGCGCTTATGAACGTCAAGCTAGCACCGGGTCAGAAAACAACTCAGTCATCGAGAAGAACCGCCAAGAAACCCTCCTAGTTTTTCTAGATTCGAGTTATTTTAGATAGATATATTTACAAAACAGATAGTTACGTTACAACAGAGAGGGTTGTCATTTTCAGGCGTCACTACCATCGTTCGCATATTGATTCAACATACAATTTTAGACATTAAAACCCAATTGACATGGTGCTTGAAATCACTATCGGGTAATCCGGTAATATGCTTTGGGACTATGTTTTTTTAATATCGTACGAGGTAAACGAACAGGTGGGTCACCTGATGTTAAGTGATCACCACCGTCCATAGACACTTGCAACACCAGGGGAGTCGCAAGTGCGTTGCCAGCCTGTGTTCTTTTAGGGGAAGGGACCGAACGAAACGCAACAATGCCAGCACTGTTCACTTCACGTCGGTTTTCTGTTAGAGGTTGGTAACACCTCGGGCGAGTCGACCCATTCAAGCTGAAACCAGTAATTCCTTCAGCGTGGCTCTACCACCTACTATATCTATACTAATATTATAATAGTTCAAGTTTTATTAAAAAAAGTTGCTCAATAAATGTGTTTTCTTTCATAACTTCTTATAATTAAAAAATTTTATGAACCTACATATTGTGTATTACCTTAATACTATATGTGGTGGCATGTGTCAGGGGTTTCAATATAAATATTAAAACATTGATGTGTATGAACGATAGATCGTTGTTTTAAAACACTGATGAAGCGTTAACTGAGGAAGCGAGTGGGTAGAGAATACAAAAGATTCCGCTACACATCACGAAACATCGTTCACACAGAGCGATGTATCGTCGATGTTAGGAGTTTCAACATCGATGTTAAAACATAGATTTTTATGAACGATACATCGATGTTTAATAGCATCGTTTATAAAGTATCGTTTGCATCCCTAGTCCAGTGCAGTCCGCCGCAGAGCATAGACGTCTGCGCTCAGTCCTGTCGCAATTATCTGTGCTTCTTAATTATCTACTGTAACGTAGATTTGGCGCTAGCTTAAAGGGGTAACAATCAAAAATACTTTATTCAAGATAGGCCCTGAGAAAACGCTTATGAACGCCAAGTTACCACCGGTTCAGAAAGCAGCTCGTCATCGAGAAGAATCGCCATGAAACCCTTTCTTTTCATGATAATTACGTTCGTTTTTAGTGGTTACAACAGAGAGGGTTGTCATTTTCAGGCGTCACTACCATCGTTCGCATATTGATTCAACATACAATTTTAGACATTAAAACCCAATTGACATGGTGCTTGAAATCACTATCAGGTAATTCGGTAATATGCTTTGGGACTATGTTTTTTTTAAATATCGTACGAGGTAAACGAACAGTTGGGTCACCTGATGTTAAGTGATCACCACCATCCATAGACACGCAACAGCAGGGGAGTCGCAAGTGCGTTGCCAGCCTGTGTTGGGGGAGGGAAGGGGAGGTGGGTCTCCGGCGCTCTCACTGACCGAACGAAACGCAACAATGCAAGCACTGTTACTTCACGTCGGTTTTCTGTGTGGCGGGTGGTAATACCGCGGCCGAGCCGACACATTCAAGCTGAAACCAGTAATAGCTTCAGCGTGGCTCTACCACCTACTTATATGTTATAAAACCTAACACTATTATCTAAAAAAACTTTTTTTGGACGTAGCGAGCCTGAAGCATGAAATGACCAATTTGTTGCTGTTTCTAGTATTTAAATTATGTTGGTCGTTTAGTGAGTCAGTTATTACTTTGGTTTAAAAGTTATTTTAATCGATTTTTATTAGGTTGGTACACCGCAAAATAAAACACATAGTTTGAATAATTTGATATAATTTTATTTCCATACTTTATAATTTATATATATTATTTACTATAATAATCATCTACCAAACTAAATAATAAAATTTAACAGCTTTATTTATATACAATATGTATAGACAAGTCGTGTCGTGTCGCGCCTCTCTGTGGAGACGGTGTGACCGACACAAAATAATATTGAAATCAATCTACATATAACATTAATAATTTGCCACAAGTTTTTTTTATTATTTATTTACAAATCTTATAACAATCATTTAGTCCCATAATTTTCAAATGAATATTTAGCGTTTTTAATGGAACAATAGTTATGTCTGCACATTACTAAATGAAAAGCTAAGTAGTAAATATTCTGTGGCGTCTGTCGATACGCACTAACAACAATATAATAGAATTGAATATATAAACTTAACTCCTTTACGCTACATAATCTGTTCATTTATCTTTTAAGAAAAGATCCGGTTTGTGAATCTTAATAGAGACTAGACGTATTGTTTACGGCGAAGAAATTATACAATAAAATCTATTTCATATTTAAATAAAATTATTCCCATTTATAGCGTTAATCGGATCGCGATAAATAACTTGAATAAATGTAAGATTAACATTGTTTATTTATTTCATGTTGAATGCCATACAAGCCTTTTCAGTTCAACTTGTATACAATAGAATTTTTAAAACAAAGTGTATTTTAATACATTTATGATTTAGTAAAAAAAATGAATTCGCTTTAAAAAATTTAAACAACTGTAGAGGTAACCGAGGTGATACATTTTCGAAACTATTTATAACTGTACTAAAGATAGCACAGTATATAGATATATACGATTGATATGCCAGACAGATATATAACGGTGCACTGTAATAACGTGAGACCAGAATTAATATATCAGTTAAAATCCGTTACATAAAAGTGCATTAAAAATAGAGAATTGTGTTAAGAATATAATACAATATTTGTACTACGATCATGTAAGTGCTTTCGTGTCCAATGCTGACGATCATTGGAACTGCATTCTTATACAACATCTGAACAAATATGATTGTACGTCTATTTTATGGAAGGCGGAGCTACCACACAATTAGCCTCCCGTGATGGTAACTATCAGCTAGTTCAAGCAAATAGTACAGTAATCTGCATTGTAAATGCATCAAGGAGTCTCTTTTCTAAGAGTTGTGCTCTTAAACTGCGTTTTAATGCGTCGCTAATTAAGTGGTAACTCAGAGCGAATATTTATATTGGCACAAGTAATAAAGCAATATAAGTAATGAAATAATTTTTCATACATTGGACAGCTTCTACATATGTATCGAGTGTGATACATATTTGGTAATTTTATCAAAAATGACTTATGATCTTGTGTTATAATACAATATAGTGAAATAGAAGCTACAAAAGGCAATCGATTACCTAGACGTAAATAAGTAACATAATAATACGAGGAAGATAAGTATATACGCAATAAAATAAATGACAATATAGTTATAATAGAAAAAGATGATTGCCACAGACAAACCACCGATACACTACTAGTACACTATACTACTTAGTTATAAAACGTCCTGATGAAATTCGCTAGTGTTAAAAAAATAACTATTTTAAATTTTAAAGCATTTTGCTTTAAAAAATCTATTTTATTTTTAATCATAAATTGAAGTTATTTTGAAATAAAATGTAATATATTAATTAGCGAATTTCACAGCACTTTAATCTATACACGTGAGCGTTTTTATTTTACATAGTTATAGTTTATATTTTAGCTAGCAACACCGACACGACACCGATTGGTCTGGTTTATTTTAGGCTTGCAACCGGCACTTTGTATTGCTATCCGTAAAGATCACACGACCGTGTTTGTTAAGCGAATACTTTTAAAATTAATACGAATGCATAAAAACTATAGATTAATAGTAAAAATAAAAGAATATCTTTGGTTGGTAAGTAAGTGTTTATTCGAAATTAAATTTATTGCAAATAAATAAATAAAGAAAGTGGGAAGTTAAACAAAAATGCACGAGAATAGTGCAAATGTAACTTTCTGTAGGTAACAAAAATTATTGTCATCCAATGCTTAAACTTCCAACCTTTATCATATTATATTATTTAATATTTTATACAGATCAACATATACTAACAATTTATATTAGTGTAGTAGTTAGTTATCGTACCATTATCATATATAATTTATATCTACATATAATTATACCGTCGAGTAAGAGACGGTCGAGACAAACTGATAAATTCCATTCCTCTACGTTTGCAACGAATATTATTAAAACCGGTTTACCTACTTAGAATGTATGGGAAAATGTAAACCGAGTGTTTCAACTATATGTGTATAAATATATATGTATATCTTTAGTTATAAACACCATTTCAATAATCTCAACTTATTTCAAATACTAAAACAATAAAACACTTTTTCTTTTAAAATAGACATCTAAAATAGTTTGCTGGAATTATCGAGTTTATCTAATAATAAGTTGCGTGTACTAACTAACAGACAATTTGATCTTACTTTAGTTTCGACGATGGACATTTATTTCATAATTTTTGAAAAGTTGTTTATAATAATTTGATGGCATTATATGCTCAAATTTAACTAAAGTCAGTTATCAGGTGATCCAGTAATTGATTCGTATGTAACAGCGAGCCAATAAGTCAAAAACTAAAGATATTTAAATACTGTCTTCAGTTAGTTAATACATGGCATGGCTTTATATTCCTAATCACTGACGAAAGTATCAGGGAGGAAAGATGGTGATCCGCGCTTTCTATCGTAAAGAAGATTGTACTAATGTAATTAAATGTCGTTACAATTTTTACGACAGATAATGAGTCGAGCAACGTGCCGGACAAATGGAGGCACCGACTTGAAACCAAGTGGTACATACAATACATTCGACAGTTTCAACGTTTAACATTTTAATTTATCACAATCATACGAAATATTGCCCAGAAACTGTTTGTATATAAAGTTTCAATGAAAATTAATAATATTGAATTAATTTTAGCAACGGCAGCAGTACGACCACCCCCTCCCCCTAATTGCGGCACACTACGCTTTTACTCACAGAAAAATTACCGACTTGAAACCAATTGGTACATACAATGTACTCGACAGTTTCAACGTTTAATATTTTAATTTATCACATTCATACGAAATATTGACCAGAAACTGTTTCTATATAAAGTTTCAAGATGATACCAATGAAAATTATTAATATTGAATTAATTTTAGCAACGGCAGCAGTACGACCACCCCCTCCCTCTAATTGCGGCACACTACGCTTTTACTCACAGAAATATAATGAGCGATTGAACGAGCTCGAGACGCAAACTACTACAGTATATCGATCTTTTTGTGCGTTTATTTAGAGTTATATAATCTCTAATACTAACGTGATAACATCTAGGAGACTAGCTAAGCCCTAAGAGAGACGCGATCGCTCGCGTTGGAACATTCTAACCGACGGAGTACCGACTGGGGATGAGGATATGAGCGGGTGCGTCGATACTATCACGTTCAATAATTTAATCGATATACTTTGTCATAAGTTGCAATTAATTTCATCACATGTATCCGTTTATGGGGTACGTTAAAAACACATAAAGGTGTATAGAAAATAAAGCAATACTTTTTTTTCCCAACGCTCACTTCGACCCTCCTCTAAACATTGGTTGTCGTGAGCATAACTCATGACGTCATTAGCGACTACAACGAACGTAGTCGTCGTGGGGAACGGTCAAAGGAGCATTTTAGGCGTTGGGAATGCTTAGTGGAACGCACACCGCATGTACAGAGTATCAGAACACAAGAGTGCGTGTGGAGAGAGTGCGGGTGTGGCAGTTCAGAGCTGGTACCACTTCTTGTCCTTGTACTTGAGCATGAGCTGGTGCGCGGAGGAGGAGAACTCTGCGGCCTGCGAGTGCATGCGCTCGGTGCGGTCCTCCAGGTGCGAGAGCTTGTCGCCGCGCTCGAGCGCCAGCATGTGCGCGCGCGAGATCTCGCCCGCGGCGGAGGAGGCGCGCGCGCCGAGCTGCTCGACGCGCTGCTCGGCGCTCGGCCCCGGGACGTGCTTCGCTATGGTGCGGTTGGGCTTGCCGCTGCCCTCGCCGACTGCAACCGACACCACACCAATACACTCGGTACGTTGCTAAATAAACTATATCAAATATACTCAATCGGTCCCACAAAAATATTCAAACGGCACTAGCAACATATTAACATTTTGTACATAAGTTTCAGATCTCTAATTTAATTGGTTTTGGAAAAAATTAAAATATATAAAAACAGGAATAAAAATGTTACGATCAACTAAACCGATTAATCTCAATTTTTAATATATTTTGTAGCCCACCGATATATTTCTAAAAAAAAACTTTATAAAAATCCATATTATTGACTGCACTCTTAAAATATGAACTAAGACACAAACAATAAGATTTTTCATTCAAACCTCTTTAATTCTCTTTATTCACCCAACGATAATCAATACAGCGTAACCTTTCTATAGGACGTCTTTCATGAAGCTGCCAGTCATAAACAGACCCCTCCTGAGATCACTATTGACGACATAGTATTTGAAGACTCATTTTTATAACATAACTAGCTGTTACCCGCGGCTCCGCACGCGCTTTTTAAAAAATGTATTAAAGAAATGTAAAATTGTGAGTGGGTGTGTACATTACAGAAAAGTATATCGAAAAACATTTGTAACTACGACACTCACGCCAACTGTAACATGTAACGTGTACATTAGATATATGAATACAAATAGTATATCGAGTGGGATGGGATTTATCATCAGCAACATAACTGGAACTTCAACCTACTATATACCAAACTCAGTACTCACTAACACTATATAAGAAAGTAATGCAAATTATAAGCTATACATTATGGAACAATATATCTTAAATCCTTTATTATATAGATATCATATGTCCGTATTGTCGATATACTTAACTTATTCTTATACGTTGCTATAATCACAGAGTTATGTAGAAGCAAACGCGGTAAATAAAACAATATAGCCGCCAAATTGACCAAAAAGATGATATAATTCATATTACATACAGATATATGACTTTCAATTATGTATATTTATTCTTAGAGTCCAGTAAGGTACACGTCTCACGCGGTTGTAACATATTTTTGATCAATTTCACACGGACGAATGCACAGGTAGCAGTTAATCACTACATAGTGTACCAATTCAAATAAAAAAAGAACCATTAAAATCGGTTCACAATTGACGAAAATATCGGTTAACATACATAAAAAAATACATACACCCAAACATAGTAACCTCCTCCTTTTTCGAAGTCGGTTAAAAAGAAAGTCCTCTGTAAGTTTATCTGTTCGCGGTAAAGTCAAAATGATCATTTTCATGCTATATTTACCAGTAGATAGAATGATGATTCATGGGGAAGGTTTAGGTATAATTTGTGGCAGGCGGCCGTCGGCTCCCCGCGTGCGATCCCGAAACAACCGTGTCCGGTGAGTACCTGCACCAGTCGGAACGTCAGGGAGCCCCACTCCCTGGCAGTCCACTCCCGCAGGACCGGGCGGACGGCGTCCACTGTTAACCGCCCGAATCGCTCGTCCGCCAGGTCCTGCTGCCACCTTTCGACGGCGTCCTCCCTTAGACGCCGTCTCTCCGCCTCTACCTCCCTGGGAGCCGGTGGCTCCCCCCTTCGTTTCCTCGCCGCCGTGAACTCGTACACGGCGGCGAGAACTCCTGCCTCCAGCTTCCAGGGCAGGGAGCCGGCGAGCGTGAAGGCCGCCGCTGAGGACACCGTCCGGTACGCCCGGATTGCCCTCAGTGCCACTGTGCGCTGCGCATTGCGGAGCGCACGCACGTTGGCGGCACCGAGGGCATCAGCCCAGACTGGTGCCCCGTAGGTGGCCATCGCCCGCACGACTCCCATGTAGAGTCGGCGGCACCCGGCGCCCGGCCCCCCACGTTGGGGAGTAACTGGCCGAGTGCCGCCGCCGCCCCAGAAATTCGCGGTCCGAGCCCCGCAAAGTGGGGCTCGAACCGCCAGCGCCCGTCCAGGGTGAGGCCCAGATATTTCATCTGGGTCCCCACCCTGATCCGGGCTCCCTCCACCACAATGTGAGCCCCAGGAGGTGGCCCCCGCCGAGGCCCATGAAAGAGTAGGGCCTCGGTCTTCTCGAGGGCCACCCTGAGGCCCAACCTCCTGATGCGCCTGACCACGAGAGATGTGGCCATCGTGGCCAGGCGCTCCACCTCCCTCCACTCTCCCCCCCGGGCTACGACTAGGGTGTCATCCGCGTAACATATGAGGCGTGCCCCATATGGGAGCACGTCGCGGAGCACCCAGTCGTAGCCCATGTTCCACAGGAGCGGCCCTAAGGCTGACCCCTGTGGAACCCCCCGCCTTGTGGCCCGCCGGACCATTCGCCTGTCGCCGTCTACGTAGGCGACCTCCCTATCTTCGAGGTACGCCTCCAGCACCCGCCGCAGGTAGGGGTCACTCCGAAATATCGGAGCGCCTCCCGTATGACCCCATGCGGCAGGGTGTTGAAGGCGTTGGCGATGTCAAGGGACACCGCCAAAACCCTCTCCCCCTGGGAGGTCGCCTCTGCCGACAGCGACTTCAGGAGGCACAGGGCGTCCACCGTGGAACGCCCTGCCCGGAAGCCATACTGCGCGTCCGCCAGATTCGGCCCAACTTCCTCTAGGTGCTGGACGACCCGGGAGGAGATAATCCTCTCCAGCACCTTCCCGGCGTCGTCCAGCAGGACGAGGGGCCGATATGCGGACGCGCAGTCCGGAGGGCGGCCTGCCTTTTCCATAAGGCAGAGCCGCCCAAGCTTCCAGGGCTTCGGGAATTGCCCGACCGAAAAACACCGGTCGAACAGCTCCCGAAGCCACCCCCCTAATTGGCCCAAGGCGAGGCCGAGCACCCGACCCGGGACCCCATCAGGGCCAGGCGCTCTACGCCGGTTGAGGAGGCGCTCGACTGCCCTCCCCATCTCCTCCTCCGTTATCGGAGGGGGCGGCCCGTCGAGCACCTCCTCGACTGCCTCCCGAGGCGGAGGCATGGGAGGAGCCGGTAGCATCGGAGGATCGGGGAGTAATTCTCCCACGACCCTCGCTACCACCTCCGGCCGGAGAGTCTCCGTCGCCGGGGGCGTCCAGGATCGCATCTTCTTGCGCACGATCCTGTACGGGCGCCCCCAAGGATCCCCCTCCAGCGTCTGGAGCCGCTCCTCCCATGCTGCTTCTTTCGCCCGGCTGATGGCAGCCTGCAGGGTCTTCCTGCACTCCCTGTAGCTGCCATACAGCCGGGCCTCCACCTCCGGGTCCCGGTGCCGGCGTCGGCGGCTGCGCCCGAACAGCCGCCGGGCCGCGGAGCAGGCCGCCCGGAGATCGGCTATCTCCGGCGACCACCAGTACACCGCCCGTTTGTCTGGGCGGTGTACGCTCCGCGGCATCGACGCGTCGCAGACCTCCGTGAGGGCTCCACGGAGGCGGGCTGCGGACGCGTCGACGTCAGCCCCTGTGGGAGGGGGCATGGCCCACGCCTGGACGATGGCCGCCTCTTCCGCTAATTCTCGGTTGAGGCGGCTCATCGCCCAGCAGGGGAACTTCGCGCCCCTCCGAGGGCGGGTGCCAATTCCAGCTTGGGAGGAGGAGACCTCGAATCTGACATATCGGTGGTCCGATAAGGTCTCCTCCTCCTCAAGCACCCTCCACCCCTGGACACGGCGCGCGACGGACGGGGTGGCGAACGAGACGTCCACCACCGACGTCCCGTTAGCTATCTTTTACCTATCTTCATTCATTTTGATTCGTTTTACTTTTAAAATTAAACTGAGTTCTTTTTCTAAATAAGATTGTACGATTTAATAACGATGAAAAAATTGTTTATAGCAAAATCTCAGACATTGCATTACTTTACAATCAATAAACTTCAATATCGCCTAAATCAATACATTGATGAGAGAGACATCCAAGCCAACCTCACCTGCACGTGGTGCTCTATAGGACGTCTTTCATGAAGCTGCCCATCATAAACCAACCCCGCCTGAGACCACTACTTGAAGACTCATTTTTATAACATAATTAGGTAGTGATTAATATTTGATGCTACCATCACCATGCTTGTTTAATTGCTATATCATTTAATTTGCGTCTATCGCTTGTACATGTATAACAATTGCCAACGAGCATAAAATACTATATGAAACATGCATATTACAGTTATGTGCTCTTCTTAAAACAACACTAAATATGCAACATCAGTAAGTATTAAACTTGTACAAGTATATTCTAAATGACAATAGTTTCAAATTACAAATATTCCTTCATAAAAAACGGCGAAGATTCAAATGTACACAGGACATGAAGACTTAATAACTGAATTATGAAATTAACCAAATTAAATAAAAAATATCTATATTCGTGCTGCCTAATAATATATTTAAAGTTGATGCTAATCTACATTTCAAATTTGTTGCAGATAATAAAATATGTATACTATACAGATATACATCATGGGACACGAGAGTTGTCACGTTGTAAATTCCAACCGTGTTTGAATCTAATAACATCATTTAATTGTTTAATAATAACCTTACAACACTACACATTTCACAGACAATTTATTATTAATATCACCTTTCTTTATCTGAATTAATAGTAAATAATTATCTGTGGCTCATGCGGCGATTTCCTCCACGGATTAATGGTCTGTTGCGGGGTGTTGTTGCGCTCAGATTTTATTTTGCATGTAAGTGTAGTCGAGTTAATTCAAATCATTGTCTTCATTATATATTAAAAGTCCGTAATAATTTTAAAACATTAATCATTACAATCTGTAATTGTGACATTTGATTCAGTTCAAATTCGTTAATTATTGGATTATCTCAGACGCTCACATCGTCCAAATTTGATTTCTTACGCTGGTATCCCGTAAGCTGTCAGCTGTCGGACGGGGTGCCGTGTCATTTTTTTTTTAAAAGGATCTTTCCTGTTTTGGAGCTGCCCGAGTAAAGAGTTGTTTTTTCCTTTCCGCTGCGGCCAAGTGTTGGTGCTTAAGGCAGCCCGAGTGTTCACTCAGTTTCCGGAGTTCTTGGTTTAGACTCGACTCTCTGGCAAGACAGTGGTCGCGTTTCAGCGACACGTCACGTGTATTCTCTTCAAAACCCCGATGTATGGGGTTTTCCCATTAGGAAATTTTTTGACTTGAATTACTGAGGCCCGCTGCCGAGTTAGAGACCCAGCAGACTGCAGCGAGTATTGCGGTGCTCCGCTGACCAGCCGGTTCGAACGCTCGCTGACCCTGCACCCCCTTGGATCCGCGGAACGTAGTGTTCGCGGCAGACGCTCCTAGCAGCTAAGCTTAATATAATCTCTTAGTTTAAGTTCGGTGGATCCCTTTCCTATACACAAGCCTGGTTTTCACACTCCATGAGAAGTGTGCTCTCTTATTATTATTTGATTAAGTATTTATTCATTATTA
The DNA here is from genome assembly GCA_015888305.1 of Antheraea pernyi. Lineage (NCBI taxonomy): Eukaryota > Metazoa > Arthropoda > Insecta > Lepidoptera > Saturniidae > Antheraea > Antheraea pernyi. Next base: position 515,415 of record MU158962.1, read on the forward strand.
AGTTTTGTTTTTCCTGTTTGGCTAATCTATTACCATCGGATAGATATTAAACGGTTGCACTGCTGTCAGGTGTTTTTGTTTTACCCCAGGCCCACAGTGCTACAGAGTAGACCAAAACTTTGTATGTATAATATAGATAGATGATATGAATTTAGGTTGGCATCGACTTCCAATATATTATTAGGTATCACGAATAAAATATTTTTTATTTAATTCGGTTAATTTCATAATTGAGTTATTTTTCGCTTTTTAGTGCCTTATTAGTTTTTCACATCGAAGGCGGTTTTTTTTTAATTATTTCTAAATTTTTAGTGTCCATAAATATATCTAGTTTCTAATGGGTATTAAAATCGGTTACAATTTCAGGAAAATACAAATAAACGATATTTCACCCCCTTAGGGGTTGAATATTTTCTTCATATGGAATCACCTCTGAGTATAACCAATTAAAATAAAAAAGAATCATTAAAATCGGTTCACAATTGGCGGAGATATCGATTAACATGCATTAAAAAAATACACACAGCCGAACGTAGTAACCTCCTCCTTTTTCGAAGTCGGTTAAATAAAGAGGGGAATACTCACAGAGTTCCTCCCTATCGAGAGGACGAGCTCCGCCACCGAACAGTCCACGGAAGAATCCTTCCTTGGGGGGGTCCGGCATGTCCCGCGCCAGGAACACTTCACCCATCATCTCTGTCAGCTGCTGACTGTTCATCCGCAATACACCATTTTTTATACTTTATAGGTTTTAGCGCTCGAACCCAATCTTATCAGATGTTAAATGACGATGTGGTATAAAATGGTAAACACGCTAAGCTTATAGGTTGGCTGTAAAGTCCGTCCGCTGGAGCACGAACAGGTACTTGGTGACATATTTTCGGTTTGAGGGTGGTAGTTAGCGGGCGGCGAACTTAGACAGAGCCCTACCACCACCTTATGGTTACATCACAATGCTTTCCCTCACCAAAAGCTTCGACGTAGCGGCTAAGTCTCGAGCCCACGTCCTTCGACGCGGTATCCAAACACGTTGTTAACTAAGTTATCATCGCTTCAAATTATTGTAATAATCATAAACTTACAGGTAATCATTATATATTTTCAATGCAATGATTTACACTTTGTACGAATCAAATAATAAACATTTAAATAGAATAAACAGCACAGTCGTGTCTAAACCGTTCTACGTAGTGCTGCAGTTACACCACAGATGGCACTGTAACACAGTTTCTAAAATCGCGGTGTCAAGATTGTTATAAGAAATTATAAAAAGCATGCAAAATTAGGGTCTATTGGGATAGTCCGGTGAAGCTATAAAGTCCTGTCAGATATTGATCTGTGATACGCTATTGAGCGTAGTCAATTCGAAAAAAAGGGTCTGTTGGTGAGATGGTAATTATTTTAATTTCAATAGTGTAATTACCAAAAGTCAGAATCAATCGTGAACTTCTGAATCTCGGAAGGCGAGGCGAGGTAGAGCCCGTGCCCGCGGTTACTGAAGCAGAACGTCTTCGCTATCCTGAAATACCAGTTCCTCATCAGTCTTCTCTAACGACTTTCCGATAAACGCAAGTTTTATAAATATTTCGTTATTTGTATTCTGTTAGTTAAGAGAAAGATGTTGAAAAAAAAATATTGCAGAAGAAGTTTTAAATATTGTCAGAAGAGTTATAGTGAGGGAAGTTTTAATTAAGATTTATAAAAGAAAGATCTCACCTCGTGTATCCATAGCATCCTTATTTGGTGTCTATAGGGCAAATAATCTAACATACAACGTAACTAACACTGATTACAATGCACATTTATTTTGTATAATGCACATTGCAATTACATACGGACAATTGCACATTTAGATATAGAATACAAAAGTAAGATATTTTTCAAAGCAATCATGCTCAAGCGTAGAAGTAAACGGAGAAGAACTGGAGCAGAGGTCAGTAAAGGAAGCCAGAAGAATAAGAAGTGTACCAAAAATAAAAGGCAACGATGTGAAGTGTGAGCGCTATCACTTCGGAACGGTATGCGAGTGTTGTGACTTGTTTGTAAGATATCTGGTTGTCGCACAGTAGACACTAATGAAGCAGGAAGGCAGGCAGCCACCGGGTACGACAAATCGTCATCGATAATTGAAATTTGGGAATATTATCGACCAATTTTTCTTTTTTAGACTCAAATACCCACATTTGTATTTATGACAGATTTGTTCGTAACTGATGAAAGTGCCAAGGAGTCGGGAGATAAAGAAAGGAATGTGTAACTAAAGCATCTGATCTAGGTAAAATGAACAAACAGTCTATGAGTCTATAGGTAGGCAACAGAGGAGCGAGCGACTCCACATAACAGTGAATTGTTTGTAGGCATGTAGGCGCATCCCATCTGCGTGGACGACTTACTGGTCCGTGTCCTCGTTAACAATGAGCTGTTGGCCCCAAATGGACAGCATTGGGTCTACGATACCCCTCTGTTTGGACTGAGTCTGGAAGCTACCGGAACACAGAGACCGGTCAGCTCGTTGCCAGTACTCGCTTCGGTGGATACCTTGGCTTCTTATACAGGGAGAACTTTGCCTCTAAATAATATTTACGTAGTACTTTATTCAAAAATTGAATTGTGAAATTACTTAAATTGTTTTTGATTTTGTATAAATTTGAAATATGCAAGAGTTCCCTGTATAAAGGCAAAGTATGCACCGATCTGGAGTAAATAAATTTATTGTTCTAAGGGAGGAAATGTTAGTAAGATCTGATGCAGGACACGCTATCGACTAACTTGGGTGAGCAGTACAGTGTGCGCGTTATAAGGACTCATGTGAAGCATTCGACGTCATTAGTTCTTTCGGGTGTGCTTAAAGGATATCGTGTGCGTATTGTATTTATTTTTAACATCGAAATTATACAACAATAGTATTAGAAATGTCAAGACGGTGTATATTCAATGTTCGTTTTGAATAAGTGTCGGTGTCCGGGGCAGAGTACAATTGTAAACCAATTTAAATTAAAAATATAAAGAGTGCCAGATCGGGAAGCACAGGTGGTGCTCAAATGAATTTGCAAAATTTCGTCTACATCGTGACCAGAGTTAGTACAATATGGCGTCTAATAGCAGAGTGCTGGTCCCCGAATAGAAGATAACACCGCCACTTGTTTGGTACAACACATAGAACTCACTCACTTCATTCATACAAAATATAGTACAAAATTACGTTCAAACTATATAAGTTTTTGTGGAGGGATAAGTTTTGCACCAAACAAGATTTATTTTCTAACATCGCTAGTACGTGTAGGAAGTAAGTCTGTAGCGAGGCTCCCAAATGATAAAATAGCGAATGATCATAAAAACCCTGCTTATGAACGATTATGAATATGAATTATTATAACATGACATATCTCAAAGAGCATACTCATACTGATAAATATTTGCAAAGCTATTTCTAGCTATGAACGTCTAAAGAAGTTTATATAAAGTCCGTTTATCATTTAGTGCCTTCGTTTGGTGCAATATAAAATGGTCTAAAGGAGACGGGTAGTCCGCCCTCTCCTGCCAGTCCTCCGTTGGCGGAGAGGACCCCTTCGAGGGCCTCCTCTACCTCCTCGCAGAAAAAGGCCATCGCATTCCACTCTGCTTCGCTACCGAGCGTGGTTGCGGCCTTAACATGCAAGTCAATCCCCGTCTCCGCAGCTAGAGTGCTGCGATGGGACCCCCACGCAGCATTTTGGTGCAGATACCGGCCAAAATACCCGTGCCCAGCCAGTACCTGTACCAGTCGGAACGTTAGGGAACCCTATCTGCGTCCACACCATCCTGGCAGGACCAAGCAGTATGCATCAATACTGTACCTACAGTAATGCGCGTCCGCCAGGTCCTGCCTCCATTTCGCCACCATGTCCCTCCGGATTCTCTTCCTCATTACTTCTATTTCCGTGAGAGCTGGAGGCAACCCCTACGTTTCTTCTTAATTTTGAGATTATATTATTTTTGCACATGTTTTCACACCTAATTTTGAACATCCCATGAACATTTTTCATAATAAATAAAACGATATCGTGTAAACCTTAATAAATACTGAATGTAGTGTAAATGTTCTCTCGTGAGACTAGAAGCGCGCGTAATATATTCTTCAATGAACTAGATATGATATGATGTTTATTCCAGTTGCGATATAAATTGTTTTGTTGTTAATTGTTCAGACAGCGTATGCCTCGTGAACTACCTGTCGACCGGGCAGCTGGTGGCGAACAACAAAACAATTTATATCGCAACTGGAATAAACATCATATCATATCTAGTTCATTGAAGAATATATTACGCGCGCTTCTAGTCTCACGAGAGAACATTTACACTACATTCAGTATTTATTAAGGTTTACACGATATCGTTTTATTTATTATGAAAAATGTTCATGGGATGTTCAAAATTAGGTGTGAAAACATGTGCAAAAATAATATAATCTCAAAATTAAGAAGAAACGTAGGGGTTGCCTCCAGCTCTCACGGAAATAGAAGTAATGAGGAAGAGAATCCGGAGGGACATGGTGGCGAAATGGAGGCAGGACCTGGCGGACGCGCATTACTGTAGGTACAGTATTGATGCATACTGCTTGGTCCTGCCAGGATGGTGTGGACGCAGATAGGGTTCCCTAACGTTCCGACTGGTACAGGTACTGGCTGGGCACGGGTATTTTGGCCGGTATCTGCACCAAAATGCTGCGTGGGGGTCCCATCGCAGCACTCTAGCTGCGGAGACGGGGATTGACTTGCATGTTAAGGCCGCAACCACGCTCGGTAGCGAAGCAGAGTGGAATGCGATGGCCTTTTTCTGCGAGGAGGTAGAGGAGGCCCTCGAAGGGGTCCTCTCCGCCAACGGAGGACTGGCAGGAGAGGGCGGACTACCCGTCTCCTTCCAGCACCGTAGCCGAGTCGAAGGGATGGGCGGGTGCCTTTAATTTTACTTTATTTAATTTAAGCCCTGGCAAGGCGCTCATAGACTTCAGAACTACCACTAGTTCGGAAAACAACCCGAGAAGAACCAGCAAGGAACTCTATCTGGTTTATATTTTCATAAAGATAGTTACGACATAAATTTTTGGTGGGCGCACAGAAATTGAAACGATACCTTTCAAGCTGACGATCTCCGCTTTAACGATGAAGTCGGTGTCCACAATCTGCTGTCGGTAGACGCAGTTCTGGCTCGGCAGCGCCAGCACGCGCGCCTGCCGCTCGGAGGCGACGGCCACGAACTGGCGGTCGGCGGGCGCCACGCACTCCGCG
>MU158962.1:536597-553076 GCA_015888305.1 Antheraea pernyi
ACGATATTCAGATTATTATTTACTAGCGGGCCCTGCGGACGTTGTCCCGCCCTGATAATAAAAAAAAACATTTACAAATGATATACCAAAACCTTCTAATGGTGAAAACCGCATGAATATTCATTCTGTAGTTTATGAGTTTATTGCGAACAGACAGACAGACAGATGCAGTAGGGAACTTTGTTTTATAATATGTAATAATGATTTGTTTAAAAATAATATTAAATTATAATGAAAACACTTATAATGACAGTGTACTATCGAATGGGATAGAATTTATCATCAGCAACATACCTGGAACTTTAACCTACAATATATCATCCTAATTGCCCACTTGGACTATATAAGAAAGTAATTAAAATTTTAAACTATACAATATCGAACAATATATTTTAAATCTTTTATTATATAGATATAATATGCACATATTGTCGATTTAATTTAATTATTCCTATACGTTGCTGTAATTACTGAGGTGTATAGACGCAAGAGCGGTAAGTAAAACAAAATGGCCGCCCAATTGACCATAAACGTAATATAATTTAAATTACATACAAACATACGACTTTCAATTACGTATATTTTTATTCTTGAAGTCCAGTAAAGCGCACGTCTCATGCGCTTCTTTACAATAAACAACATATTTTTGATAAATTTCACACGGACGAATGCACGGGTAACAGTTCAAAAAATAAAATAGAATATGTCACTCGCTATAATTTCGGACATCTACCAGTAAAATTCCCGTTAAATTATGTCCAGCCGTTTGGGACATAATCCGGAACAAAGAAACAAACATACAGACAAAATATAATAATATAAAATACCGACAAGATTGAAAAAATATATATTTTTGTTATTTGCAGCCATATCCAGTCACCAATACTTTATTTTTATAATACGTAATAGATTACAAATAAAAAATTGGAAACAAAACAAACGTAGAATGAACATAACGCAGCTAAAAGGAAAAGCAGCCTGATTTTGAAACATTCTTCGCTGCTATTCGTCTTAGCGTAATGATATATAGCCTATAGCCTTCTTCGATAAATTAGCTATATAACACCGAAAGAATTTTTCAAATCGAACCTGTAGTTCCAGAGATTAGCGCGTTCAACCATACAAACAAACAAACTCTTCAGCTTTATATATTAGTATAGATATAGAAACACAGTAAGTGTTGCTTAGCAAAATGTTTTCAATGAACAAATTATAATTTTTTAAATATTTATTCGAGTTATTTAAACCGGGGATTCACATCAAAACAGTTTGAAAGTAAAGAGTTGGTGTAAATTTATAAGATTGGGATTAGTGTCACATTGAAGATTTGTATCTGATGAACTAACCCGTCTATTATCACTATCGATGGAGTCGCCGGCGCGACTGAACGACATCGACCGTCCACTCTCCACTTCTGGTGACGGTTCCTCTTCTAATGAATCGGTTATCATTGGAATTTCTAAGACCTGAAATAGAAGTGAACCTACTTTAAAAATAAATAACGACTAGATCAATTTTTTATCATTAGGTTTTTTGAATTGCCCCCGTATGATGTAGTCCTTATGACTGCACAACTTTTTAAAGTAGACACTCAAAGATTATAACAACGAGGTCAATGTCTTTCTTCCACCACTCTACAAAACCTAGAACAGCCACCCTATTATTACATACCAAGTCATATACGATTTGTCTTTTGCAGTCACTTAGTGTTTTTGTTACCCCTTTGTCCTGATGTATGTATTTATAAATGTGTAGTCCGATGAAGCTGTTAAGACCTTGCTTGCGTATATAGCAGCAATAGCGTAGTCAGTTCGAAAAAAAAAGCTCCCGTATGATAGCAAATTTAAAGACGTATTCACGACAAAAAAGATAGCTATTAACGTATATATATGTTATAGACTGTAAGAGAATGAGATAGAATGCGTTTCTATATAGTATCCGTATCCTTCATCTCGTGTTTATATGACGGTTCGTAGCGGTCTGCGTCCCCACTACTCTGCTATCTTATACGGGCCCATACACAGAGACTCTGCATAACATGGAGACGGTTTCGCTTTTACCGCATGTGAAGTCAGAATGATTTTTTTTAACTTATGTATTTATTTCTTTTCTAACGTTAGTTGATATCTTTACCTCCCTGATAAGATGACATTGCAATTTTTCAATACTTTTCTGTCGCTAATAATATGACATAATAATAGCATGATGCCTGTTTCGCGGAGATCCTACCTACCAGTAGACGCAAAGGGTAACTTTGATCTAGTCGTTATTTATTTTTAAAGTAGGTTCACTTCTATTTCAGGTCTTAGAAATTCCAATGATAACCGATTCATTAGAAGAGGAACCGTCACCAGAAGTGGAGAGTGGACGGTCGATGTCGTTCAGTCGCGCCGGCGACTCCATCGATAGTGATAATAGACGGGTTAGTTCATCAGATACAAATCTTCAATGTGACACTAATCCCAATCTTATAAATTTACACCAACTCTTTACTTTCAAACTGTTTTGATGTGAATCCCCGGTTTAAATAACTCGAATAAATATTTAAAAAATTATAATTTGTTCATTGAAAACATTTTGCTAAGCAACACTTACTGTGTTTCTATATCTATACTAATATATAAAGCTGAAGAGTTTGTTTGTTTGTTAGCAAAATGTTTTCAATGAACAAATTATAATTTTTTAAATATTTATTCGAGTTATTTAAACCGGGGATTCACATCAAAACAGTTTGAAAGTAAAGAGTTGGTGTAAATTTATAAGATTGGGATTGCTGTCACATTGAAGATTTGTATCTGATGAACTAACCCGTCTATTATCACTATCGATGGAGTCGCCGGCGCGACTGAACGACATCGACCGTCCACTCTCCACTTCTGGTGACGGTTCCTCTTCTAATGAATCGGTTATCATTGGAATTTCTAAGACCTGAAATAGAAGTGAACCTACTTTAAAAATAAATAACGACTAGATCAAAGTTACCCTTTGCGTCTACTGGTAGGTAGGATCTCCGCGAAACAGGCATCATGCTATTATTATGTCATATTATTAGCGACAGAAAAGTATTGAAAAATTGCAATGTCATCTTATCAGGGAGGTAAAGATATCAACTAACGTTAGAAAAGAAATAAATACATAAGTTAAAAAAAATCATTCTGACTTCACATGCGGTAAAAGCGAAACCGTCTCCATGTTATGCAGAGTCTCTGTGTATGGGCCCGTATAAGATAGCAGAGTAGTGGGGACGCAGACCGCTACGAACCGTCATATAAACACGAGATGAAGGATACGGATACTATATAGAAACGCATTCTATCTCATTCTCTTACAGTCTATAACATATATATACGTTAATAGCTATCTTTTTTGTCGTGAATACGTCTTTAAATTTGCTATCATACGGGAGCTTTTTTTTTCGAACTGACTACGCTATTGCTGCTATATACGCAAGCAAGGTCTTAACAGCTTCATCGGACTACACATTTATAAATACATACATCAGGACAAAGGGGTAACAAAAACACTAAGTGACTGCAAAAGACAAATCGTATATGACTTGGTATGTAATAATAGGGTGGCTGTTCTAGGTTTTGTAGAGTGGTGGAAGAAAGACATTGACCTCGTTGTTATAATCTTTGAGTGTCTACTTTAAAAAGTTGTGCAGTCATAAGGACTACATCATACGGGGGCAATTCAAAAAACCTAATGATAAAAAATCGGGGGATAGAGTTTGGCAATGTAGTTTCGAATCTATTCCCTACATCCAAAACTAAATTATACCACTGTATAGCTAAAGGATCAAAGAATTTATTACGCTAAGTTAGGATTCTAACACAACACACGCAGCAGGGGGGTAAGTGCCCCACCATTTCGAGGTCATTTTGCTTGTTTTTGAGATTTCCATTTAGTACAACTTTCGCCTCGGTGAAGCTACGACATTTGTCAATAGACAGCTCTTATCAAAGTCTATTGATTACATATAAAACATTACAGTAAAATCGTTACTGTGTGTAATAAGGTGTTAAAATTATATACCAAAAAAAAATTATAATGTCGGCCTATACGCGTCGAAAAGCCAAATCAAAATACAGAAATCGTATAGGGTTGGAAAAAGCATTTGAAAACCAATTGAATGGTACCAATAAAACACTATATGACCGAGTTAAGGCAACGTGAAATAGTAAATGCGGACGAGCAGATCACACAGACCTATAATTAATAAATTTATAACACAGTGATTATTTGTTTAGTTGATTTATTTCCTGAACCCCTTAAATGGAACAGTTGCCATCATAAATAAAACACGGAAACTCGGAGCACTTCTTATGATTATGATTTACAAAAATAAAATTATAAAAAGAATCCCGTTTAAAGACGCATTCACGTACAACAAACGGCCGTGTTCATGACACAGCCACACTCCATTTTTTCGTTACACATCTTCGTTTCAAAAAATTCAATTTAGAGTTTTTGGCGGTATCTTGGAATGTCATGTAGTGGATCTTACATTTTATTCACGTTCTTGTGTTATTAGACTTTATGTTTTGTGATATTGGTGGTGTTTTATAGAATAGTTTGGCTATCATGCACAAATGACGTGGATGGGAAATAAAACCATGGGGAAAAGGCTTGCAGAATGGCTTGCAACTAAGACTCTCTGTAAACAAGACTACCACCATCTTTTTAATGTAAAGGGTCACAAGAAACTTGTAATATCATTACTTGACAATGGCAGTAATAATCTACTAGAAGAATATTTGTCAACAAAAAATTAATTGATGTCACAAGTTTCACTTTAACTTTTATCCATGAAGGCATAAGAGCGTTATATTGAATGTGACTGACGTGTGTCTCGGTGTGGGTTTCAGTTTTCCGGAACTTGAAGAGCAGCACGTGCCCGTGCGGGAGCGCCACCGCCAGCCGCCGCGACTCCGCGCACAGCGACACCTGCTGCACCGCCACCGCGCTCTCCTCCTCCGCGACGACCCCCCCGCACTCCCGCGCCGCTCGAACACTGCCAACGGAAACACCACTACAGAACATCTGTACTGTTGCCGTTTGTGTCTATGTACGTGTTCGAGCGATATAAACATTGTAACGCGGATGCAAACGAGTAGAGCGTTCACCGGTTTAGATATTGCTTTTAAAAACTTAAAACTTCGTATCGATATCCGCAGGGTCGAAGTCGAAACTTTATAAAACTATTTCTGGGAATTGGCGTACTTTTAAAAATTTAAATTGTACGTAAGGTGTAATAAAAATTCCCTGTATCTATAAAAAAAAAATTTTAGAACTAATCAAAAATAAATTGTTTCTTAAAACATTCTCCTTTAGTGTCAATGTACTTTTTATCACAACGGTTACTTCTCTGCGGTGACGTCGGAAACATGCTAAATTCTTCAACAGCCTGTTTTGAAGCGTTGAAAATTATTAACCGCGTAAATAATTCTTGATATTTGAAACCAGGAAAAACTTGCATGGTGCAAGGTCGGGACTTTTTGCAAGGTGACCCATAACATCTATGCTTTTCCCTTTCAAAACTTACTTTGTCTCGTTTGCTGTGTGAGAGCTAACATTGTCATAGTGCATTTTTTTATTATTTTTACAGAGTACGCCAATAACTTCCGATAAGTAAACGATCGTGTACCAATCACAAATTACTATACGACGTTCCTTATACGCGACAATAGCTACGTATCCAGTTTTATTCAAAAAGTAGCAAACATCCGCTTAGCGGCAAACCGCACACACGCCGCTTTGGTTGGCTCACTTGGAAAGATCCACCAAACAGTTGATTACCGAGTTGTTTCAGGATCGTAGCTTTATAAATCCATATTTCGTCACCTTTCACTATGCCTCACACCAAATTTACCGTCCCTTCGTTGAATCTGGTAAACATGTCATTGCGCCTACTGACGAGGTTAAACTATAAGTTAACGCGGTTAAACTATGAGGGATCCATCCGGAATCATTTTTTTCTTCACACCCAAATATTTTTGTAGAATTGATTATTTCTGACTCATGCCTACTATACCTACGGATGCTCGAACCTCGTGGGGGGTCACATACGTGTTTGTTTTGATCATACGGCGTACAACATCGATATTTTCGTGGTTAACAGCGGTAGACGAATGACCATCATGAAATGTGTCAATGATATTAACACAACCGCATTGGAGTTCTGTAAACCAGCTATAAACAGTCAACTCGCTTGGTGCTTCTTTGCCACAAGCAATTTGAAGACGAGTGGCACTCTGCTGAGGCGGTAAATCATACTATTATAATCATCACTAGTTAAATCCATGGCCGACACGTAATATTTAAAATAGTGAGAAAATGTAAAAAAAACAAGTGACAAGTAATTAAACAAACTGCATTTCAAAACCCAAGAATTCCATTTTCAAAGGTCATGATATTTTATTTATAAATATTTTTACAGATGTATTCTAAGTAGTTACCTCGACAATTCCTCAACATCGACTCAACTCAGGTTACCTTAAAAATTAACTCACGAAATCTTCGAAATCGGTATTCTTATGTAGGTAATAACGTAAGTGTTCAGTTACCTATCGAACGACTGTTCACTTGCATCCGCGTAACAACATTTACATCATCTCCATATATGCACATACATAAACCATCATAAAGGAAAACACAATAGTTGTATATAAAATGAATAATAATGTAAACAAACCTTTGGAACATTTTAATTTGTATAAAATTTGTAATGTACCAGCGCTCGCGTCCCAAAACTTCACGCTTCCATCTGCGTGCCTGAAAACGTTTATGTCTTCATATTAATAAGAGCACAACAATGTCTCACGTATTGGTAGAAAATTAAAACAAATAGAGCAGATCTAGCGAACTCCTTTAAATTGCAAATCTCTTACTGCTACGATTCAACTGTATGATATGACATTAAATATTCTGTTTTTCAATCATAAATTTTATTATTTCAAAATATCGATGGGAAACTTGAAATTTTTACAATTTTAGAACTAATCAAAAATAAATTGTTTCTTAAAACATTCTCCTTTAGTGTCAATGCACTTTTTATCACAACGAAATCAATGTTATATTACTTCTCTGCGGTGACCTCGGAAACATGCTAAACTCTTCAACAGCCTGTTTTGGTGTTGTAAATCGTTGACCACGTAAATAATTCTTGAATATTTGAAAACAAGTAAAAGTTCCATGGTGCCACGTCGGGACTTTATGCAGGGCGATCCATAATATCTATGCTTTTCCGTTTCGTCGACTCAACTCAGGTTACCTTAAAAATCAACTCACGAAATCTTCGAAATCGGTATTCTTATGTAGGTAATAACGTAAGTTACCTATTGAGCGAGTGTTCACTTGCATCCGCGTAACAACATTTACATCATCTCCATATATGCACACTATGCCTCACACCAAATTTACCGTCCCTTCGTTGAATCTGGTAAACATGTCATTGCGCCTACTGACGAGGTTAAACTATAAGTTAACGCGGTTAAACTATGAGGGATCCATCCGGAATCATTTTTTTCTTCACACCCAAATATTTTTGTAGAATTGATTATTTCTGACTCATGCCTACTATACCTACGGATGCTCGAACCTCGTGGGGGGTCACATACGTGTTTGTTTTGATCATACGGCGTACAACATCGATATTTTCGTGGTTAACAGCGGTAGACGAATGACCATCATGAAATGTGTCAATGATATTAACACAACCGCATTGGAGTTCTGTAAACCAGCTATAAACAGTCAACTCGCTTGGTGCTTCTTTGCCACAAGCAATTTGAAGACGAGTGGCACTCTGCTGAGGCGGTAAATCATACTATGATAATCATCACTAGTTAAATCCATGGCCGACACGTAATATTTAAAATAGTGAGAAAATGTAAAAAAAACAAGTGACAAGTAATTAAACAAACTGCATTTCAAAACCCAAGAATTCCATTTTCAAAGGTCATGATATTTTATTTATAAATATTTTTACAGATGTATTCTAAGTAGTTACCTCGACAATTCCTCAACATCGACTCAACTCAGGTTACCTTAAAAATTAACTCACGAAATCTTCGAAATCGGTATTCTTATGTAGGTAATAACGTAAGTGTTCAGTTACCTATCGAACGACTGTTCACTTGCATCCGCGTAACAACATTTACATCATCTCCATATATGCACATACATAAACCATCATAAAGGAAAACACAATAGTTGTATATAAAATGAATAATAATGTAAACAAACCTTTGGAACATTTTAATTTGTATAAAATTTGTAATGTACCAGCGCTCGCGTCCCAAAACTTCACGCTTCCATCTGCGTGCCTGAAAACGTTTATGTCTTCATATTAATAAGAGCACAACAATGTCTCACGTATTGGTAGAAAATTAAAACAAATAGAGCAGATCTAGCGAACTCCTTTAAATTGCAAATCTCTTACTGCTACGATTCAACTGTATGATATGACATTAAATATTCTGTTTTTCAATCATAAATTTTATTATTTCAAAATATCGATGGGAAACTTGAAATTTTTACTTAACATTATTGTCTCTATACTATATTTCGGTCCAACAATAGACTGACAGCGAGTCGATCCAACACACTTCATTTATAATGTATCACGATAGTCCTGCTTTTTATATATTTACTAGTGTATTGTCATATTGTCGGTCCTAAAATAAATAAATAATAGCAAATTATTCCTTACTAGCTTTGGTTAAGGTTTATAGTCCTTTTCAAGATTGGTTAAAGTGGCTACAAGCTGTTCTGATCACTTACCATTAAGTGAATTGCAAGTGTCTATTCATTACTATATATGGCAAAAAGTGAAGCCTATTTGAATATAATGTGCAAGTAACCCTGTTAATATGATCTCGCTGTAGGAGCAGGAGGCTGGAGCCCACTCCCCGCCATTTATCGGCCACAGCTTTTCGCTGAAGCCCGCCATCTTCTTATTACCCTGCCGACCCACCGAGTAGAACGCGGGAATCTGAAATCCGAGTTATTTTTTTATTATTATGCCAAAGAGCAGCAAACTGGCAGACGGCCCATCTGATATCAATGGTCACAGTCGCCCATGTATAACTGCAACACCAGGGGGGGGGGCATCACCGTCATGTTGCCGAACTTGAAGAACGTGTTATTTTATCTCTTTCTGAAGAGCCCCATGTCATAACCCTGTGGGAACACCGTAACTCACTGTTACTAACCCATTCCAGGCGGGTGGTGCGAATTTGGAGCAGGTATGAGGGCACCATTGTTTTTTACAAAACAGAAAATAATGGGCAAAAATGGAGGATGCCTTTACCCTTCAGAGGGGTTATCATTCAATTAATGAATTATATGTAAATGACAAAAATTGCTAATCAATCAATTATATAGTAAACAAGATAAAATGTAATAACAAAATTATAAATATCTAATGTAATAATAACGAAAAATGTATCATCATCATCAGCCTATAAGAGACCCATTGCAGGGCCATACATTTACTAATTTAAATTGGTAACACTATCGGCTGACGGTGAAGGAAAACATCGTGAGGAAACCTGAGCCTGAGAAATGTTCTTGTAGTACTACTATTCGTGGGAAAATATAGAACTGTGAATTTCTCAGAGTTTGAAATCGCCAATACGTCGTGGCTGGCGTTCTATATTTTCCCACGAATAGTAGTACTACAAGAACATTTCTCAGGCTCAGGTTTCCTCACGATGTTTTCCTTCACCGTCAGCCGATAGTGTTACCAATTTAAATTAGTAAATGTACGCGAATTCCGAAAAATTCGTTGATACATGCCAGGGGGCGAACCTGTGGACATTGAATTGACATTTCATCGGTCAAACCACTAGACCACCACGATTTCATACTGCACGACTTGCTAGTCATGCCGACCCCCCCGCACTCCCGCGCCGCTCGAACACTGCCAACGGAAACACCACTACAGAACATCTGTACTGTTGCCGTTTGTGTCTATGTACGTGTTCGAGCGATATAAACATTGTAACGCGGATGCAAACGAGTAGAGCGTTCACCGGTTTAGATATTGCTTTTAAAAACTTAAAACTTCGTATCGATATCCGCAGGGTCGAAGTCGAAACTTTATAAAACTATTTCTGGGAATTGGCGTACTTTTAAAAATTTAAATTGTACGTAAGGTGCAATAAAAATTCCCTGTATCTATAAGAAAAAAATATTAGAACTAATCAAAAATAAATTGTTTCTTAAAACATTCTCCTTTAGTGTCAATGTACTTTTTATCACAACGGTTACTTCTCTGCGGTGACGTCGGAAACATGCTAAATTCTTCAACAGCCTGTTTTGAAGCGTTGAAAATTATTAACCGCGTAAATAATTCTTGATATTTGAAACCAGGAAAAACTTGCATGGTGCAAGGTCGGGACTTTTTGCAAGGTGACCCATAACATCTATGCTTTTCCCTTTCAAAACTTACTTTGTCTCGTTTGCTGTGTGAGAGCTAACATTGTCATAGTGCATTTTTTTATTATTTTTACAGAGTACGCCAATAACTTCCGATAAGTAAACGATCGTGTACCAATCACAAATTACTATACGACGTTCCTTATACGCGACAATAGCTACGTATCCAGTTTTATTCAAAAAGTAGCAAACATCCGCTTAGCGGCAAACCGCACACACGCCGCTTTGGTTGGCTCACTTGGAAAGATCCACCAAACAGTTGATTACCGAGTTGTTTCAGGATCGTAGCTTTATAAATCCATATTTCGTCACCTTTCACTATGCCTCACACCAAATTTACCGTCCCTTCGTTGAATCTGGTAAACATGTCATTGCGCCTACTGACGAGGTTAAACTATAAGTTAACGCGGTTAAACTATGAGGGATCCATCCGGAATCATTTTTTTCTTCACAGCGCCGCTCGAACACTGCCAACGGAAACACCACTACAGAACATCTGTACTGTTGCCGTTTGTGTCTATGTACGTGTTCGAGCGATATAAACATTGTAACGCGGATGCAAACGAGTAGAGCGTTCACCGGTTTAGATATTGCTTTTAAAAACTTAAAACTTCGTATCGATATCCGCAGGGTCGAAGTCGAAACTTTATAAAACTATTTCTGGGAATTGGCGTACTTTTAAAAATTTAAATTGTACGTAAGGTGTAATAAAAATTCCCTGTATCTATAAAAAAAAAATTTTAGAACTAATCAAAAATAAATTGTTTCTTAAAACATTCTCCTTTAGTGTCAATGCACTTTTTATCACAACGAAATCAATGTTATATTACTTCTCTGCGGTGACCTCGGAAACATGCTAAACTCTTCAACAGCCTGTTTTGGTGTTGTAAATCGTTGACCACGTAAATAATTCTTGAATATTTGAAAACAAGTAAAAGTTCCATGGTTTTCCTTTATGATGGTTTATGTATGTGCATATATGGAGATGATGTAAATGTTGTTACGCGGATGCAAGTGAACAGTCGTTCGATAGGTAACTGAACACACATCATCTCCATATATGCACATACATAAACCATCATAAAGGAAAACACAATAGTTGTATATAAAATGAATAATAATGTAAACAAACCTTTGGAACATTTTAATTTGTATAAAATTTGTAATGTACCAGCGCTCGCGTCCCAAAACTTCACGCTTCCATCTGCGTGCCTGAAAACGTTTACGTCTTCATATTAATAAGAGCACAACAATGTCTCACGTATTGGTAGAAAATTAAAACAAATAGAGCAGATCTAGCGAACTCCTTTAAATTGCAAATCTCTTACTGCTACGATTCAACTGTATGATATGACATTAAATATTCTGTTTTTCAATCATAAATTTTATTATTTCAAAATATCGATGGGAAACTTGAAATTTTTACTTAACATTATTGTCTCTATACTATATTTCGGTCCAACAATAGACTGACAGCGAGTCGATCCAACACACTTCATTTATAATGTATCACGATAGTCCTGCTTTTTATATATTTACTAGTGTATTGTCATATTGTCGGTCCTAAAATAAATAAATAATAGCAAATTATTCCTTACTAGCTTTGGTTAAGGTTTATAGTCCTTTTCAAGATTGGTTAAAGTGGCTACAAGCTGTTCTGATCACTTACCATTAAGTGAATTGCAAGTGTCTATTCATTACTATATATGGCAAAATAAGTGAAGCCTATTTGAATATAATGTGCAAGTAACCCTGTTAATATGATCTCGCTGTAGGAGCAGGAGGCTGGAGCCCACTCCCCGCCATTTATCGGCCACAGCTTTTCGCTGAAGCCCGCCATCTTCTTATTACCCTGCCGACCCACCGAGTAGAACGCGGGAATCTGAAATCCGAGTTATTTTTTTATTATTATGCCAAAGAGCAGCAAACTGGCAGACGGCCCATCTGATATCAATGGTCACAGTCGCCCATGTATAACTGCAACACCAGGGGCATCACCGTCATGTTGCCGAACTTGAAGAACGTGTTATTTTATCTCTTTCTGAAGAGTCCCATGTCATAACCCTGTGGGAACACCGTAACTCACTGTTACTAACCCATTCCAGGCGGGTGGTGCGAATTTGGAGCAGGTATGAGGGCACCATTGTTTTTTACAAAACAGAAAATAATGGGCAAAAATGGAGGATGCCTTTACCCTTCAGAGGGGTTATCATTCAATTAATGAATTATATGTAAATGACAAAAATTGCTAATCAATCAATTATATAGTAAACAAGATAAAATGTAATAACAAAATTATAAATATCTAATGTAATAATAACGAAAAATGTATCATCATCATCAGCCTATAAGAGACCCATTGCAGGGCCATAAGCCCCTTCCCGAAGGAAGGTATGGGCGTAATCACCACGCCAGCCACGACGTATTGGCGATTTCAAACTCTGAGAAATCCACAGTTCTATATTTTCCCCCGTATAGTAATACTACAAGAACATTTCTCAGGCTCAGGTTTCCTCATGATGTTTTCCTTCACCGTCAGCCGATAGTATTACCAATTTAAATTAGTAAATGTACGCGAATTCCGAAAAATTCGTTGGTCCATGCCGGGGTTCGAACCTGCGGACATCGAAATAATATTCTACCGTTCAAACCACTAGGCCACCACGACTTCAAAAATGTATAGAAGAATAAAAAAATAAATGTATATTTATAAGATAAATAACTGTTATAATTTGTAAATACACATTGTAAAATTGATGACATGGAAATGAGAAAGAGCTTATTTATTTATTTTAAGAGGTCACCATATCGCTTTCGTGGCCTTTTTTTTTAGTTTTATTTTTGGCAGTCAATCTTCAGGATTATTATTGCCATTATCGAGTAAAAAGTAAAACTTTCTTGTGACCATTTGAATGAACTAACAATATGATAGTTCCCTTATTAGAATTTCCATGGAGTTTTTGTGCTCCGTGGTCTTATTTCCCATCCACTACACTTGTGCCCAATAACCAAACTATATTACGTAAAACACCATCAATATTACAAACTGTAGAGTCAAATCAAATCAAATCAAATCAAAAATACTTTATTCAGTTTAGGCCCTAATAAGGCACTTATGAACGTCAAAGACTACTACCGGTTCGGAAAACAACCCAGTCATCGAGAAGAACCGGCAAGAAACTCGATCGGGTACATTTTTTTTTAATATTCCACAGTTCAAACCACTAGGCCACCACGACTTCAAAAATGTATAGAAGAATAAAAAAATAAACGTATATTTATAAGATAAATAGCTGTTATAATTTGTAAATACACATTGTAAAATTGATGACATGGAGATCAGAAAGACTAAAGGCTTATTTATTTATTTTACGAGGGCACCATATCGCTTTCGTAGTTTTTTTTTTAGTTTTATTTTTGTCAGTCAATCTTCAGGATTATTATTGCCATTATCGAGTAAAAAGCAAAACTTTCTTGTGACCATTTGAATGAACTAACAATATGGTAGTTCCCTTATTAGAATTTCCATAGAGTTTTTGTGCTCCGTGGTCTTATTTTCCATCCACTACACTCGTGCCCAATAACCAAACTATATTGCTTAGAACACCATTAATATTACAAAATGTAGAGTCAAATTACATAAGATTATAAATAAAATATAAAATCCACTACATGGCAGACTAAGATCCTGTTAAAAACGCGCTTTCTTATTTAATAGAATCCCACTCGGTTTCAATATTGTCTTTGTCTATTATATTTTGAATGTTCTACCGTCTGAGCACAACCTCACCTCATGTTAAATGACGATATAATCTAAGACAGTAAACACAATAAACTTATGGGCTGGCTCTTAAGTACGTGTGCCGAAACACAACAACTGGTGCTTTGTGACATATTACAACTTGAGGGTGGACATATTTATAGAGGTATAATAATAAAACTATTTATTTATTTAACTCAGTATTTTCTTACCCTTACCCCACTTAAGTAGGGTCGGCACAACATGTTTTTCTTCTTCACTCTCGCCTGTCAGATGTCATCACAGTATTCACACCTTTTATACACATATCTCACACAGTCCATCCATACCTTTTTCGGTCTTCCTCTACTCCCATACCCATCATACCCATCCACCATTATACTCAAAACTTTTCTAGTTACATAGTCTTCATCTCTCCTTTATCGTGAAAATTAAACATACGAGTATATTACTTAAGACCGTGAAAAAGTGCTAATGAATGTCAAAACGCCACGATCGGTTCGTAAAATCGAAAAGAACCAACAAGAAACTCGATCGAGATCATTTAATATTGTAATTATGATATTGTTATTTTCTTTTTTGAAATTGTATAATTATTGTATGTTATAATTTTCGATGCTTGTATAAAGAGTATAATATTTAAATTGCTCCTAATTACGGTAGTGCTTTAAAACTTTAGTTAAAACTCGGTAATTAGTTTAGGAACGTTATTGTTGAAGCTAACATTATTTTATTTATATTTTATTATATAACTATTATTTTACAAAATATTTCTCTAATGTGGGACACTGTTTTATAACTAACTCCTTCTCGTATTGAAGTTTTGGCGGTTGTTCACAAAGTATAAGTGACTAGGTGTGCCCACGACTCCGTCCGCGTGAAACCGAATGTACACAAACAGTAACTAATATAATCGTCTGAATATATTAAGTCCAATTTGGGGTGTAAGGGGTGTCAAATAACATCTAAGACTTGAGACACCCAAGCCAACCTCACCTGCACGTGGTGCACCCTGCTGAATAACGAACGAGGCAATGGCGAAGAAGCAAGGGTACCCCGGGGATAGCAAGTCTATCACGACCAGGTCGTTCTGCAGCAGCACCACTATCGCATACGGTTCCTGATAATCTGACAATTTAATACAACAATTTAATAACTTTGTGTGAATGTTGCATAAAGAAAAAAAGTCGTGTAGTTTTATGAAACCACGATGCAAGTAAAAGTTTTTTTGGGATCGTAGGCAGTTAAGTGAACATATTTGGAAAAATATTCGATTTAGGGTATTAAAATCGCGTTTTAAATCTTAACTTAATAACTAGAAAATGTTAATTATAATGGGAAATTATTAGTAGACAAAATATCCGACTATAAATTTAAATTTCAATCTGCGTATTAAAGTACGCAATACATAATAAATACAATCATTCTGATGATAGACATATTGGCGTTGGCTGGTCTGTCGAGCGCCTTACACTTTACCCCTACGCTACGGCCGCGCGCCGGCTGTAATGCGACATGCGATAGATGGCCAAACAATTCAGGCGATGAAAAAAGTCTTCACTTTAAAAGCTACAACTAGAAGGTATTGCAGAATAATATGCGTGTACCGGCAGTGTGAGGCGACTCGCAGAGCGTCACAAAGTCGACAACATTGTGCTCCATCTCTAGAACCGTGGTGCTCTTCCCGTTGAGGACTGTGATGCTGTGCGTGCGCCCCGCCTTGTCGGTCGGCAGACCGCCGCTAAATATCACGAGACTCTCTCTGAAATTCCATATAAATTTATGTATTTTACTAACATTGGTGAACGCTATAAGCTGTCAACAATAGGATTTTTTTTAACTTTGAGCAGCTAATTTTGCTGATAAAGCGACAGGTGTCGTATAAAGCCAATGATTCTATTCGCTATCACAAGCTACAGTAAAAACATGTGATTTGTGAATTAATATCTTAGGTAGACAAAGAAATTGTTGAAAAAGTTCCTATTTGGTTTTGTAATGATAAGTAAAGTAATAAGAAATACTAATTTATTTATAAATACTTGCTAAATAAGACTCGTTACATATGTGAACCAACTGACCGCGCAGAGGTATATGTAATAACGGAAGCGAATACAAAACGCTAGTAGTTTACACACGACTCAATAGCAAATATGAGCTTTGTACAGTAATAAAACGTAAATAATTTGTTAAACTTCTCTTAAAAGGTATATATAGAACTACTGTCGTTTTTATTAACTCTTAAGTTTTGAGACTGCCTAAAAGTAATTTATCTGTATAAT
>MU158963.1:24232-36581 GCA_015888305.1 Antheraea pernyi
AATCTGTTACCACCCGAGCAGTTCGGCTTTCGCGCCACTCACTCTTGTACGCATCAAGTACACCGCCTCACGGAGTACATCCACGCTGGATGCAACGACGATCCCGATAGCAACCCGAATCCGGAAAAACCTAAACCGAAACGCACAATGGCTTCTTCGAAGTCGCCAAGGCCTTCGATAAGGTCTGACACGAAGGGCTCATCCATAAGTTAATTAGTTTTCGTATCTCCGATAGATTAGTACATTTAATCCGCGAATATTTATCAGATAGGACTTTCCACTATAGAGTGGAAGGTGAAGTGTCCTCACCTCACCCCGTACGTTCAGGTGTGCCCCAAGGGTCCATTCTCGGCTCCCGGGGGTAGAGGTAGGTTGTTATGCTGACGATACAGTAATCTTCGCTTTCGATTGGTTTCCGATACGACTTAGGAAACGCATAGAAGAAGCCGTTAGCACACTCAGTGATTGGTTTCTTCTATGGCGTATATAAGTTAATCCCGACAAAAGCGCCGCGATATTTTTCGACCCTAAATGTCGTAACTACGAGCGCAAACTCGAACCGATTAGTTTATATGGCATTCCGTGGACTAAACAGATTAAATACCTCTAGGAGTTACGTTAGATAGACACCTCTCCTTCAGAGCTCACACTAAGAAAGTACGCAACAAGGCCGCTATGGTCGTGGCACGCCTACACCCGTTAGTTTGCCACAAGAGTAAGATGTCCCTCAGACACAAGCTCACGCTGTATAAGACTTGCATCCGTCCCGTCCTAACATATAGCTGTCCCGTTAGTTTGCCACAAGAGTAAGATGTCCCTCAGACACAAGCTCACGCTGTATAAGACTTGCATCCGTCCCGTCCTAACATATAGCTGTCCCGTTGTCGCACATATGTAGTACAAGTACAAGTACTAGCACAAGTAGTCAGAACCGTTTCCTACGTAAGGCGACCGGCGCCCCGTGGTACGTCCGGAACGAGGATCTCCACAGGGACCTGGAGATGCCCTCGACCATTATGAGGTGGCAAGATTTCTGTAGTAGGATTTCAGTACCACTATTATTCTTGACTAATATTATAAATTCCAATGCAAATTTGTTTGTAACGCATTGACGCCTTAACAACTAAACCGATCATCGTGAAATTTTGTATACCCGGTGTTGGGGTTACGCAAAATATGTTGATAATCGGTTGAAGGAAGGAGTGAAAACGGAACAAAAATTAAAAAAAAGTGTGTGTGTACTTATGTACACGTGTTAGAAGTTATACTACTTCTTTGGCGTAACAAGATAAAAATCAGCGATTCCGATTCTGGCTCCGATACTCCCGACTTACGACATTTCCGACGACCTCAAAGAACAGAAGGTACCTGTTCGCGAGGTTCATCGTATGCGCTCTCCGCGCACCAGGGCTCCATATGATATGGTTCTCGTTGTCCTCGATCGCACCCCTCAAGGGAAAGCGATCTTCAATCTCACATCCCTCTGCGGCCTAGCTTAACTTAGGTAAACTAAGTTAGATCGCGAATTGCATGGAACAGGCAACAGCCAAGCCGAGGTGTGCCGTGCACCCTTGAGCTAGTTGCCCAAATGAAATCGGCTGAGTGCCTTAAGCGCTCGCCTTAGTAGTCCGGTGAAGCTGTAGAGGCCTTCAAAAAGGCCAATAGCGTAGTCAGTTCGAGAAAAAAAAAGTCGTTTAGTCAGTCTTGGCTCTGGCGTCGTGCGGTACACACGTACTGTGCGAGTCGCTTATCTTAGACACTGAATAATTAATTTACTGTATCAAATGGTCTGAATTCATAGCAATTGATTATTATTTGGTGGTGAGTCACAATATTATGACGGGGTGATAGCCTGAATTAATAGTTCTTAATATTGAGATGTGTTGAGATTATTATTATGGGAGGTTTATGACGATATTATTATTATGGATGGTTTAGTGAAGCTCATTCTGACGATATTATTATTATGGGTGACTTAGTGAGTTCATTCTGACGATATTATTATGATGGGGTGGTTTAGTTCTCATTATATCAGTTCTGTGATGGATCACGGCGAGAGAGTTTGTTGGTGCCACCGCCGCACCCTATTTGGTCTCCGACATATACGTTACATGTTACTGTAAGTAACGTGCATGTCGTACCTACAATTGTTTTTAAAGAGCATTTCTATAATTGTACATGGTCTCAAGATTTTATACTTCTTTAATACACTTTTAAAAAACGCGTGCGGAGCTACGGATACTATTAGTATATAATAAGCATGGTAAATAAATAGCGTAAAATGAGAAGACATTTTTGTTATTACGTCATATAGCAAACATACGGAAACACAACAAAATCTCAATTTAGTAATTTCAATTGCCACTGTATATCGCACGTATATCTTACACATTTATAAATACTAGCGATCTGCCCCGGCTTCGCATGGGTGTTTTATATGGCCTCATAAGTATCCCAATAATATAGATCCTTCTGGCGTTTTGATGCTTACAGGTCATAAAACTAATAGAACCTATATAAGAGTTTTCACAGAAACTTTTTCTTTGGTAGCACGTAATTTACATCGGGTGCTACATTCATTGAAATGATACGCCGTAAATAATTTTAACTTTTTTTATGTAAAAACATGCAAACAAATAGGTGGGTCGCCTGATGTTAAGTGATCACCACCGTCCATAGACACTAGCAACACCAGGGAAGGCGCAAGTGCGTTGCCAGCCTGTGTACATACACAGGGAAGGGGTAGTGCCGGGTCAATAGCGTAGTCAGTTCAAGGAAAAAAAAAAAAGATAAAAATCTTTTCAAAATTTGTATCTTTCGCCTTATTCAACGTTTGTAGAAAAAACGACACTAACAATAGAAAAAGGTGTTTAATACATTGAAAGTTTTAATACAAAGAAATACAAACAACAAATACAAAGAAACAAAATGTTGACTATAGCTAACTTCAGGGTGTCGGTTTTTCGAGACGGTGTGCGCGCGCATCGTAAAAATTTACTCTCATCATTTTTCCCTAACGCGCCAAAAGAATTATAACTTAAAAAAAATTGAAACCCCTTCAAAAAACACGCACTGAAAAAAGTGTAAATAATATTTTATTCTCGACGTTTCACATAACACTCAGTCTTAATAAAAAAAAATCCAATTACAACATTCATATATGTTGGAATGTTAAATAAAAAGTCAATATAATGCGACATAACTACATTTAATCATAAATAGATTACAGAGCCAACACAAACTATAAAAACATACGTGCACTTGACGAGGCACAGAGCTCGCGACTGAGTATATATATATACCTATATACCTATATACCTAACAATATATTACCTATTATATAGATATTTATTGAAGTTGTCGTTGTTGTTATTGGATCTTAATTTTTTTTAATTAAGACAAAGTGTTATATAAAATGAATTGGATAAAATATTATTTTACACTTTTGAGTCCGTGATATAAAACTATACAGGCATGACGTTATGTTATGGAATAGTAAAAACGATACATAGATATACAATTGTATTACTGTAATTACAGTAATCGCAAGTCATTTACTGTTAGTTATTGAAGGGTTTTAATACATACTAGCTGTGCCCGTGTCTCCAGCCGCATGGAAACTAATGTAAAAAAACCGTGACCAATAAAATCACTGAAACTCCGCTTCGGACTTGACGGCTAGAGTCCTCTGGTAGCCCTGTCACAGAGCCAGCCTTGAAAAGTAGTCTACAACCTCCTCCAAATCCCAGGATAATATATGGCGAAATGAATTGCGATCGGTTCAGATGTTTATACGTAAAATGTAGAAAACAGAATTGCTTTCACATCTATAATATGTATGCATTTCATACAATTTATTCTGTAAATTTTTATACATAATTCCTTTATACCAACGATTTATTCTATAGATTCGTAAATATACGTTTCATCTACATACAGTAGCACTGTTTATCTATATATACATAGAATAAAATTGAAGTGTCTGTATGTAACATCAAAATAACACTTTTTTTAGTGATTGGGTGTGTAAGTATACACGACCGTGACGTGACCGATCTTCACGAGACTTTCACTGGCAGATAGCCTAGCTAATCTTATAAAAAGTAATTTAAGCAATTTTAATTTATATTAGCTGTTGACCGTGGCTTCGCTCGCAGTACTACCTCCAAAACAGTTCGACAGTTTTTTACGGGATTTTCACTAGCAGATAGCTGACCTTATAGACAGTAATATAAGTTATTCTATTTTAGACTAGGTATTACCCGCAACTTCGTACGCATGAAATGTATTAAAAATATGTTGTTCACTGTAAACATGTGCATATGATGTGCGTTGTACTAGACTCCAAGAATATAGGTCGCGAATTGCATGAACAGGCAACAGCCAAGCCTAGGTGTGCCGTGCACCCTTGAGCTGGTTGCCCAAATAAAATCGGCTGAGTGCCTTAAGCGCTCGCCTTAGTAGTCCGGTGAAGCTGTAGAGGCCTTCAAAAAGGCCAATAGCGTAGTCAGTTCGAGAAAAAAAAAGTCGTTTAGTCAGTCTTGGCTCTGGCGTCGTGCGGTACACACGTACTGTGCGAGTCGCTTATCTTAGACACTGAATAATTAATTTACTGTATCAAATGGTCTGAATTCATAGCAATTGATTATTATTTGGTGGTGAGTCACAATATTATGACGGGGTGATAGCCTGAATTAATAGTTCTTAATATTGAGATGTGTTGAGATTATTATTATGGGAGGTTTATGACGATATTATTATTATGGATGGTTTAGTGAAGCTCATTCTGACGATATTATTATTATGGGTGACTTAGTGAGTTCATTCTGACGATATTATTATGATGGGGTGGTTTAGTTCTCATTATATCAGTTCTGTGATGGATCACGGCGAGAGAGTTTGTTGGTGCCACCGCCGCACCCTATTTGGTCTCCGACATATACGTTACATGTTACTGTAAGTAACGTGCATGTCGTACCTACAATTGTTTTTAAAGAGCATTTCTATAATTGTACATGGTCTCAAGATTTTATACTTCTTTAATACACTTTTAAAAAACGCGTGCGGAGCTACGGATACTATTAGTATATAATAAGCATGGTAAATAAATAGCGTAAAATGAGAAGACATTTTTGTTATTACGTCATATAGCAAACATACGGAAACACAACAAAATCTCAATTTAGTAATTTCAATTGCCACTGTATATCGCACGTATATCTTACACATTTATAAATACTAGCGATCTGCCCCGGCTTCGCATGGGTGTTTTATATGGCCTCATAAGTATCCCAATAATATAGATCCTTCTGGCGTTTTGATGCTTACAGGTCATAAAACTAATAGAACCTATATAAGAGTTTTCACAGAAACTTTTTCTTTGGTAGCACGTAATTTACATCGGGTGCTACATTCATTGAAATGATACGCCGTAAATAATTTTAACTTTTTTTATGTAAAAACATGCAAACAAATAGGTGGGTCGCCTGATGTTAAGTGATCACCACCGTCCATAGACACTAGCAACACCAGGGAAGGCGCAAGTGCGTTGCCAGCCTGTGTACATACACAGGGAAGGGGGGGGAGGGGTAGGGAAACGAGAAAGGAAGAGGGAAAGGAGGTGGGCCTCCGGCGTTCTCCCTGACCGAACGAAACGCAACAATGCAAGCACTGTTACTTCACGTCGGTGTTCTGTGAGAGGGTGGTACTACCTCGGGCGAGCGGACCCATTTATGCTGAAACTGGTAATAGCTACAGCGTGACTCTACCACCACATTAAATACCCGACGTAACAAAAGTATTTAATTGGCTAAGAATCAATATTATTTTAATAAAGATATCGTCGCGAATAGCCAAATTTTTTTAAGAATATGTAAATGGTAATTGCGGTGGACTATCCCTATGATATAAACTAACATCACAGAATTTCGTGTAAGCATTTTTCAGATACACGATTCATAACTTTGTTAGAATACGTCTACATTTTCTACTTTATATAAATATAATAATACACGTGTATACATGTAAACCTTCAAAATCGATTACGTAATTTCGAAGATCTAAGGTTACATACAAACACGAAACAACAAATGTCTTGAGCGGAGTAGAGGAAAATATATGCTATAATTTAATCTAAACAATGACTTGACTAGAATCTGTACCTCCTAATTGATTTAAAATACTACACGCTATACTAAATTTAGTTATAATATATAACATGTTTTGTGAGTGTTCGATGTAATATAACATGATCAAATCAAACATTAACTTCACAACCAAGCTTTATTATCGACC
Source organism: Antheraea pernyi (assembly GCA_015888305.1). Lineage (NCBI taxonomy): Eukaryota > Metazoa > Arthropoda > Insecta > Lepidoptera > Saturniidae > Antheraea > Antheraea pernyi. The sequence goes on from MU158963.1 coordinate 30,527, forward strand.
GTCTTGTGTCGATCAAAAATATATGACACCAAATGTTGTTCCTTTTGTACGTTGTACGGAGAAAAGAAAGCCCTGTACATAAACAATAAAATGAATTGGATAAAATATTATTTTACACTTTTGAGTCCGTGATATAAAACTATACAGGCATGACGTTATGTTATGGAATAGTAAAAACGATACATAGATATACAATTGTATTACTGTAATTACAGTAATCGCAAGTCATTTACTGTTAGTTATTGAAGGGTTTTAATACATACTAGCTGTGCCCGTGTCTCCAGCCGCATGGAAACTAATGTAAAAAAACCGTGACCAATAAAATCACTGAAACTCCGCTTCGGACTTGACGGCTAGAGTCCTCTGGTAGCCCTGTCACAGAGCCAGCCTTGAAAAGTAGTCTACAACCTCCTCCAAATCCCAGGATAATATATGGCGAAATGAATTGCGATCGGTTCAGATGTTTATACGTAAAATGTAGAAAACAGAATTGCTTTCACATCTATAATATGTATGCATTTCATACAATTTATTCTGTAAATTTTTATACATAATTCCTTTATACCAACGATTTATTCTATAGATTCGTAAATATACGTTTCATCTACATACAGTAGCACTGTTTATCTATATATACATAGAATAAAATTGAAGTGTCTGTATGTAACATCAAAATAACACTTTTTTTAGTGATTGGGTGTGTAAGTATACACGACCGTGACGTGACCGATCTTCACGAGACTTTCACTGGCAGATAGCCTAGCTAATCTTATAAAAAGTAATTTAAGCAATTTTAATTTATATTAGCTGTTGACCGTGGCTTCGCTCGCAGTACTACCTCCAAAACAGTTCGACAGTTTTTTACGGGATTTTCACTAGCAGATAGCTGACCTTATAGACAGTAATATAAGTTATTCTATTTTAGACTAGGTATTACCCGCAACTTCGTACGCATGAAATGTATTAAAAATATGTTGTTCACTGTAAACATGTGCATATGATGTGCGTTGTACTAGACTCCAAGAATATTTTTTTTATTTACCGCGATTTTGCCTTCATAACCAAGTGACCATAGTAACATATAAAAATATTGTATCGAATTCAATAAGCACCATTTAAATTGTCGAATACTAAAAGCTACTTACACAGATATAAAGTTTTATAACTTGATTTATATTTATGCAAGATTTCAAAACATTCATTGCTTAAAATTCAAGATTATAATTATGAACAGTAATTTTGAAGATAGAAGGATTCTTTCTAATTAGATATTAGACCATAAACGTATTACTTATTGGCAATGTTATGTTATGGCGATATTATATGATGGGAGAGGAAAAGAGGGGAGGGGAGGTGGGCCTCCGGCGTTCTCCCTGACCGAACGAAACGCAACAATGCAAGCACTGTTACTTCACGTCGGTGTTCTGTGAGAGGGTGGTACTACCTCGGGCGAGCGGACCCATTTATGCTGAAACTGGTAATAGCTACAGCGTGACTCTACCACCACATTAAATACCCGACGTAACAAAAGTATTTAATTGGCTAAGAATCAATATTATTTTAATAAAGATATCGTCGCGAATAGCCAAATTTTTTTAAGAATATGTAAATGGTAATTGCGGTGGACTATCCCTATGATATAAACTAACATCACAGAATTTCGTGTAAGCATTTTTCAGATACACGATTCATAACTTTGTTAGAATACGTCTACATTTTCTACTTTATATAAATATAATAATACACGTGTATACATGTAAACCTTCAAAATCGATTACGTAATTTCGAAGATCTAAGGTTACATACAAACACGAAACAACAAATGTCTTGAGCGGAGTAGAGGAAAATATATGCTATAATTTAATCTAAACAATGACTTGACTAGAATCTGTACCTCCTAATTGATTTAAAATACTACACGCTATACTAAATTTAGTTATAATATATAACATGTTTTGTGAGTGTTCGATGTAATATAACATGATCAAATCAAACATTAACTTCACAACCAAGCTTTATTATCGACCGTCTTGTGTCGATCAAAAATATATGACACCAAATGTTGTTCCTTTTGTACGTTGTACACTAGTATAACATTATACACATATAATTTACATCTAGTAAGTAATATTACATGAAGAATAAAAAGTAATGTATACAGAAATACAAACCTAGAGTTACAACAATTTGAAAATATAAACACGTAGTCCGATGAAGCTGTTAAGACCTTGATATGTCAATAGCGTAATCAGTTCGAATATTATTGTTATAGCAACTAATTTAATTGTATTATTATTATTTTTAAGACTTGTAATATATAGTGTTTAATTTTTTTTTTCGAACTGATTACGCTATTGACATATCAAAAATAATAATAATACAATTAAATTAGTTGCTATAACAATAATACAATCAAATACATACAAGTTCCTTAGTGGTTTAAGGTTGTTTTAAATTTTAAACCCAGACCGAGTAACGTAGGGTGAAGACAATGGATTTGTTTATTGGTGCTTCAGGATGAGACAATGTGACTAGTGACGATGGCGGAAATAAGGGTTGAGGAGTATTTTCCGAAAAGATCGCTGGTTTTACGTGGTCGGTCAAATTACGTAGCATGTTGAAAACAACCCGCCTCAGTTGTGATAGAATAAAACATTGACTGACTTCATAACCAATCTTTATTATCGACCGTCTTGTGTCGAGCAAAATTATATGACATTCCTTTTTAAAAAGGCCAGCGATATTATCAATGGTCATCACGCTACATATGTAAATATGTCTATACCCAAGTTAATTTACGGGATTTAAAAGTTAGCCGGCTCTTTATGCATCTTCAGAATTCACATAATGATGAATACTCACACCTTATTCAATTAATGTTAATTTTATTACGCTGTTGTGTAATTATCTAGTTTCTTAAAGGATATATATATTTAACAAAACCTTGAATTAATCGCTAATTATGTAGTTAATAATCTAAAATGTGTATGACTCAATAACTCGCACAAAAATAGAACTTTTTTTAAGTACTTATGTAGTAAAAATGTTATTAATTTAGGATACAAATATAAATATTTTTAAACAAAACCTTGAATACTAAGTACCTCATTGACTCTATAGAGTAATATTCACTGTCTAGATAAAATCACTTTGACTACAGGATACAGGTGCCTGTATATATTTAATTTAATTTACTTATTATAATTAAAAATTAACTGACAAGGTACAACGTAATTAAAACAGAAGTTTTTATAGAGGAAGTTAATATTTTAACATGCTTTCTGAAATAATTTCCAGCTTAGTTTGATTTTCAATGTTCTAAATTCATTTCTTTTTTTGCTAGGACAGACGCGTCTTTTTCCAGGTAACAGCCCAAGCCGAGGTGTACGTGCACCCTTGTGTATGTTACCTAAAAACCCAAATCGGTTGTGTGCCTAAGCGCCAACCTTAGTAGTCCGGTGAAGCTGTGAAGACCCTGCCGGGTCAATAGCGTAGTCAGTTCAAGGAAAAAAAAAAAAGATAAAAATCTTTTCAAAATTTGTATCTTTCGCCTTATTCAACGTTTGTAGAAAAAACGACACTAACAATAGAAAAAGGTGTTTAATACATTGAAAGTTTTAATACAAAGAAATACAAACAACAAATACAAAGAAACAAAATGTTGACTATAGCTAACTTCAGGGTGTCGGTTTTTCGAGACGGTGTGCGCGCGCATCGTAAAAATTTACTCTCATCATTTTTCCCTAACGCGCCAAAAGAATTATAACTTAAAAAAAATTGAAACCCCTTCAAAAAACACGCACTGAAAAAAGTGTAAATAATATTTTATTCTCGACGTTTCACATAACACTCAGTCTTAATAAAAAAAAATCCAATTACAACATTCATATATGTTGGAATGTTAAATAAAAAGTCAATATAATGCGACATAACTACATTTAATCATAAATAGATTACAGAGCCAACACAAACTATAAAAACATACGTGCACTTGACGAGGCACAGAGCTCGCGACTGAGTATATATATATACCTATATACCTATATACCTAACAATATATTACCTATTATATAGATATTTATTGAAGTTGTCGTTGTTGTTATTGGATCTTAATTTTTTTTAATTAAGACAAAGTGTTATATAAAATGAATTGGATAAAATATTATTTTACACTTTTGAGTCCGTGATATAAAACTATACAGGCATGACGTTATGTTATGGAATAGTAAAAACGATACATAGATATACAATTGTATTACTGTAATTACAGTAATCGCAAGTCATTTACTGTTAGTTATTGAAGGGTTTTAATACATACTAGCTGTGCCCGTGTCTCCAGCCGCATGGAAACTAATGTAAAAAAACCGTGACCAATAAAATCACTGAAACTCCGCTTCGGACTTGACGGCTAGAGTCCTCTGGTAGCCCTGTCACAGAGCCAGCCTTGAAAAGTAGTCTACAACCTCCTCCAAATCCCAGGATAATATATGGCGAAATGAATTGCGATCGGTTCAGATGTTTATACGTAAAATGTAGAAAACAGAATTGCTTTCACATCTATAATATGTATGCATTTCATACAATTTATTCTGTAAATTTTTATACATAATTCCTTTATACCAACGATTTATTCTATAGATTCGTAAATATACGTTTCATCTACATACAGTAGCACTGTTTATCTATATATACATAGAATAAAATTGAAGTGTCTGTATGTAACATCAAAATAACACTTTTTTTAGTGATTGGGTGTGTAAGTATACACGACCGTGACGTGACCGATCTTCACGAGACTTTCACTGGCAGATAGCCTAGCTAATCTTATAAAAAGTAATTTAAGCAATTTTAATTTATATTAGCTGTTGACCGTGGCTTCGCTCGCAGTACTACCTCCAAAACAGTTCGACAGTTTTTTACGGGATTTTCACTAGCAGATAGCTGACCTTATAGACAGTAATATAAGTTATTCTATTTTAGACTAGGTATTACCCGCAACTTCGTACGCATGAAATGTATTAAAAATATGTTGTTCACTTCGTTCGTTATTCAGCAGGGTGCACCACGTGCAGGTGAGGTTGTCTTGAGTGACTCAAGTCTTAGATGTTACACCCCTGTGATGTACACCCCTTACACCCCAAAACTAGCTACTCGACAATGGCAGTAATAATGTAGAAGATTGATTACCAGAAAAAAAATGTAGATATTAATAAAAAGATTACTCTATTTCAGTCTTTAGATTTTATTTGTACATCTGTAAATGTTCCACGGTTGCATCAGTACAGTAAATTCATATAACAAACAAAATAAACACAGTATAATCCTATGAAACACGTGTAAAACTAAATAAAACATAATATTACGTTATCGATTCTTTGTCCATGGAGAAAAAACTCATGAATCACAATAGGAAGCGATATATCATGAAAAAGATTATTTGTCTCGCATTTTACATATGTCCTAGAGACCTTGTTTTGATTTCTAATATCGAATTTAACATGCAACGAGTATAAGTGTTTGGTGAACGTGGTTATGTAATGCAAACCGTGTGCATAATGGAATTTCTCCATCGGAACCATGTCAGGAATTTTCTTCTTCCATTTTATTTTTGCAACCAGTCTTCTAGTAGACTATTACTGCCATTGTCAAGTGAGTATCGATATTACAAGTTTCTTGATATCAATTCAATGAACTAACAAGATGGCGGCCATCTTGTTAGAACTTTTCTGGGAGTTTTTATGGCAAGTTAGAATCCATACTCTGTGGTATTATTTCCGATCCACTTCACTTATGCACAATAAATAAACTATATTACATAAAACTCCACCAATTTTACACAATATAGAGTCAAGTAACACAAGATTATGGATAAAATATAAACACCACTACACTGCATTCCAAGATCCCGCCAAAAGCTCAAAATGCGCCAAAAATGCGAGGGGGGAATTATAAAATTATTAAATCCAGTTAGAGAAGGCGATCTGAGATCGTTTAATTGATGAATCGATTTTTGAACATTGAAAAATCTATTATTTTAATCGATATTAAACATCGA
>MU158963.1:37250-51201 GCA_015888305.1 Antheraea pernyi
AATATAAACACGTAGTCCGATGAAGCTGTTAAGACCTTGATATGTCAATAGCGTAATCAGTTCGAAAAAAAAAATTAAACACTATATATTACAAGTCTTAAAAATAATAATAATACAATTAAATTAGTTGCTATAACAATAATACAATCAAATACATACAAGTTCCTTCGTCGTTTAAGGTTGTTTTAAATTTTAAACCCAGACCGAGTAACGTAGGGTGAAGACAATGGATTTGTTTATTGGTGCTTCAGGATGAGACAATGTGACTAGTGACGATGGCGGAAATAAGGGTTGAGGAGAATTTTCCGAAAAGATCGCTGATTTTACGTGGTCGGTCAAATTACGTAGCATATTGAAAACAACCCGCCTCAGTTCTGATAAAATAAAACATTGACTGACTTCATAACCAATCTTTATTATCGACCGTCTTGTGTCGAGCAAAATTATATGACATTCCTTTTTAAAAAGGCCAGCGATATTATCAATGGTCATCACGCTACATATGTAAATATGTCTATACCCAAGTTAATTTACGGGATTTAAAAGTTAGCCGGCTCTTTATGCATCTTCAGAATTCACATAATGATGAATACTCACACCTTATTCAATTAATGTTAATTTTATTACGCTGTTGTGTAATTATCTAGTTTCTTAAAGGATATATATATTTAACAAAACCTTGAATTAATCGCTAATTATGTAGTTAATAATCTAAAATGTGTATGACTCAATAACTCGCACAAAAATAGAACTTTTTTTAAGTACTTATGTAGTAAAAATGTTATTAATTTAGGATACAAATATAAATATTTTTAAACAAAACCTTGAATACTAAGTACCTCATTGACTCTATAGAGTAATATTCACTGTCTAGATAAAATCACTTTGACTACAGGATACAGGTGCCTGTATATATTTAATTTAATTTACTTATTATAATTAAAAATTAACTGACAAGGTACAACGTAATTAAAACAGAAGTTTTTATAGAGGAAGTTAATATTTTAACATGCTTTCTGAAATAATTTCCAGCTTAGTTTGATTTTTAATGTTCTAAATTCATTTCTTTTTTTTATAACTTTTCTTTTCGACCTAATGACCTCTTTTTAGCTATTGGTAAAATATAAATATCTATATATTACCCCTTGTATATATATTTTGTACTCCTTTTTAAGCGAATTGCGCGAATTGATGAACGTGGAACTTGGCATAGTTAAAGTTTATATGGAAGAGAAGTGCACAAAGCTATTTTTTAAATTTAAAATGTTTTAAAAACACATTAAATTAATTAAAATATACATTACTCACACTTCTGCTTGAATGACACACAACATATACACACATGTAAATGAAAAAGAAGTCTCGCCATCCTTCATTTTACTCTTACGTTCCAATTACCTTTTTTCATTCTACATTCAATATTTTTAACATGACTTACATCCCATACCTTATATGCCCTTTGAAACTAAATACTAGCGTTCATAACTTCGTTAGAATACGTCTACATTTTCTACTTCATATAAATATAATACACGTGTATTATACATGTAAACCTTCAAAATCGATTACGTAATTTCGAAGATCTAAGGTTACATACAAACATGAAACAACAAATGTCTTGAGCGGAGTGGAGGAAAATATGTGCCATGATTTAATCTAAACATTGACTTGACTAGAATCTGTACCTACTAATTGATTTAAAATACTACACGTTATACTAAATTTAGTCATAATATATAACATGTAATATAACATGATCAAATGTTGTTCCTTTTCAAAAAGGTCAGAGACATTATAAATAGCCAGCACGCTACACTACCCCCTACGGAGAAAAGAAAGCCCTGTACATAAACATTTCACTAGTATAACATTATACACATATAATTTACATCTAGTAAGTAATATTACATGAAGAATAAAAAGTAATGTATACAGAAATACAAACCTAGAGTTACAACAATTTGAAAATATAAACACGTAGTCCGATGAAGCTGTTAAGACCTTGATATGTCAATAGCGTAATCAGTTCGAAAAAAAAAATTAAACACTATATATTACAAGTCTTAAAAATAATAATAATACAATTAAATTAGTTGCTATAACAATAATACAATCAAATACATACAAGTTCCTTCACCCCGCTCTCGCCATTGCCTAGTTTGTTATTCGGCAGGGTGCACCACGTGCAGGTGAGGTTGGCTTGGGTGTCTCATGTCTTATGATGTTATTCGACACCCCTTACATCCCACAGGTACCCACCACCTTTTAGGCGCATTAAACAGTTAGCGAAAGTGAACAGTCAGGTCGGTGATGCTAAATCAGGTTTACTCGACTCCAGTCATCATCAGCCACATTTACTGACAATGAGTGTAATGTTTATGTAATTTGATATTTATTATTACGTTTTTTTTTATGTCATAGGTGGCAAACGAACAGGTGGGTCACCTGCTGTTAAGTAATCACCACCGTCCATGTACACTAACAACACCAGAGGAGTCGCAAGTGCGTTGCCATCTTTTGGAGGGAAGGGTTAGGGGAGGGAAAGGGATAGGAGAGAGGAGGGGAGGTGGGTCTCCGGCGCTCTCACTGACCGAACGAAACGCAACAATGCAAGCACTGTTACTTCACGTCGGTTTTCTATGAGAGGGTGGTACTACCCCGGGCGAGCCGACCCATTCATGCTGAAACCAATAATAGTTGCAGCGTGGCTCTACCACCATTAACGTATTATCATAATAATAAAATAATACTAATTTTACTTTGTATATAATCAGTGTAATATTTATATTGTATACATTGAGCGTTTCGGGATGTTCGCTGTAATATAATGTGATAAAATGAAACATTAGATTCGCAACGTAAACTTTATAATCGACTGGCTTGTGTCGAGGAAAAATTGTGACTACGAATATGTCATCTTTTGAAGAAGGCTAATTAGCATAGACACTTTTAAATAGCCAGCATGCTACATGCGTATTTAAATATTACCATTACTTATTTACACATAACAATTGATAAAACTGTATGAACTTTAATGTGTATATATTTACTTTATGTGTATGTGTACTTTATGTATGTACTTTATTTCTGGCGTGTGGTCATAAACACTCGCCCCCTTTTTCACGTTCTATAACGTTTTTAAATTCGCAAGGTCAAGAGGCGATATATAAAAACCCAAGATGCACAGTCATCGTCTCAAACCCGTCCGCATAAAATGAGTGCACAGTTGAGAATTCTGACCTCATTTCAAATAGTTTCTCGTCACTTGCATGTTTAGACTTTTCGTACACTGCTTTGTAAAAACAACTTTAAACGTTCGCGTAAGGTTGAATTTGCAAATACATAAGTTTATAGTATAACTACTTAGGTATATCGGTGAATTGTTGGGGCCGTTTTAAGCGTTATTTTTGTTCGAGACTGTGCTCTAGCACTAGTCTCGGTACAATCATATAAATTTAGCAAAGTGAATACTTTATTATTATAATCCACAATATAGACGTTGAAACAGGGATTAATTAACGTATAGAGAGAGACTCGATAGCATCGCTACATATAGCGTAGCTGTTATTCGTGCGATAGAAATTGCGACTGGAGTTCAGGAGAGAGATAATACAATATTTATCTTGTTTTAGAGATCGTAATCCGAGTCCAGTTGAGAGAAATTTTATTATCTGCTCGCGACAACTTAATATAATATAATATTAAGTAATTATTAAAATATATAGTTACTAGCTTCTGCCCGCGACTTCGTTCGCGTGGAATATTTACTTTAGGCAAACGTAAACACGCAGCGGGAGCTCTAAAAAAAATAATAAAAAAACGATTTTGAAACATTCTTCATTGTTGCTCCGCTCCTATCGATCTTAGCGTGATGATATAGCCTTCCTCGATAAATGACCTATCTAACACAAGAATTTTTCAGCTTGTGCAAATTGTTCCCGAGCGCGTTCAACCAAACAAACCCCTCAGCTTTATAATATTAGTATAGATAGTTTTGTCCGAAATTAAATATATATGTCCAAATGTGTTTTATTTACAATATTAGAAATGGTGTTGGCTTTTTGTTATATGTCATTATAGAATAGCTACCATACTATTATAGGAATGTATGTGTATCGTGATACTAAGGCGCATTTGTTGAATGTGGTCATTGCTTATAGTAATTAATGTTAACTAATAATGTGTCGGTCGTGCGTTTGTACAATAATGTTATAATTGATAGTTGTCAATAGTAACTGAGTATTACAAAAATGTATATTTGTTCAGTCGCTCAGGGAAGCTAATGAACACTCTGTAGGCACTGCGACTATTTATCCAGGCAGAGCTTCGCCTTACAATTTCTTCCCCATACAAGTGCCTGTAGATCAATTTTTTTCTCGAACTACGTTATTGGCCTGACAAGGTCTTAACAGCTACACCGAACTACCCTATAGAGTGTAAATCAACGACACCTTGCTTTTATATGCCAAACTGTGGAAGTCAAAGATATTATTATTTACACAAATTTCCCCAAAAGTAATTTAGTAACACAAAAATAATAATAACGATCAAATTATTGTTATTTAAGTAATACATCAATTCTATATAATCGCTCTTATTTATGTAAAGAATTGATGTATATATAATATGGTGGCGCTAGTGTTAGTGTTCCGGTCGCTTTTTTTTCGAACTGACTACGCTATTGGCCAAGCAATGTCTAACAGCTTCACCGGATTACTAAGGCGAGCGCTTAAGGCACTCAGCCGATTTTATTTTGACAACTAGCTCAAGGGTGCGCGGCACACCTCGGCTTTGGCTGTTGCCTGATACATGCAATTTGCGACCTATCTGAGCTAACCTAAGCTAAGCTAACTATTCATACATATATGAGTTGTTGAAACATATATGTGTACCAAGCATACATACCTCAACAACTCTTATATATATTTCGTATCGGATAATATTCTAAACTATTTCAGTTTGATAAGGGAAAAAAATAAAACCCTTCCACTTGCATGTGTAAGCGTGTATGCGTGCACGTGTGTGGAGGTGACATGAGTAATGTTGTCGCAGTGATGTAAGATTTTGTGTCACTGTATCGCGCGAGCTTTTCCGGTCGCGTTGTAGTCTCGCTTCTCGGATGTGTCGTAGCACTACCGGCACTACTGGACGTAGACAATAACACGACTAATAAATAGTTAGGTAGTTGAGATCAAGTCTGGATTAGAGTTGTGATTCGCATAGTGGTGAATCAACGTTGCGATAAGGAGCGGCTTTCGCTGGCTAATAGTAACCAGTATTTTATTCAAGAAGTCGCTGTGAGAGAACCCTGATCGTCTTCACTTCAACTTCGAGATCCACATAATCTTCGATATAGTTGAGAGCGAATCACATTATTTATAAAGCGATTTGGATAATTATTTTTTATTGGAAAGGGAATATTATAAAGAAGGCTCATCTTAATATTATTGGCATTAAATCTTAGATTTCGAAGATATACCAGGGAACTCTTCGGAATCTAATAGGCAATGTTTTTTTATTTGAACTGCCTACGCTATTGACCTCGCAAGGTCCTAACAGCTTCACCGGACTACTAATAGGAAATGTATCATATATATTAATCAAATTATTGTTATTTAAGTAATACATCAATTCTATATAATCGTTCTTATTTATGTAAAGAATTGATGTATATATAATATGGTGGCGCTATAGTGTTAGTGTTCCGGTCGCGTTGTAGTCTCGTTTCTCGGATGTGTCTTAGAATAACATAACTAATAGATAGTTAGGTAGTTGAGATCGAGTCTGGATTAGAGTTGTGATTCGCATAGTGGTGAATCAACGTTGCGATAAGGAGCGCCCTCCGCTCGCTAATAGTAACCAGTATTTTATTCAAGAAGTCGCTGTGAGAGAACCCTGATCGTCTTCACTTCAACTTCGAGATCCACATAATCTTCGATATAGTTGAGAGCGAATCACATTATTTATAAAGTGATTTGGAAAATTATTTTTTATTGGAACGGGAATATTATAAAGAAGGCCTCATCTTAATAGTATTGGCATTAAATCTTAGATTTCGAAAATATACCAGGGAACTCTTCGGAATCTAATAGGCAATGTTTTTTTCTTCGAACTGCCTACGCTATTGACCTCGCAAGGTCCTAACAGCTTCACCGGACTACTAATAGGAAATGTAAATTTTTAATCTATGGTCGAATGTCGACCTCTGGGCGCCCACTAGTATATTTTAAATCGTCTTTTTTTTAGGTGTTTAATTTATACATTAAACATACCATACCCATCGCGTAACACAACTTCGACGGACCACCTATCTTTTTTTATGTTGTACCGTTAATTGATGCTAATAATAAGTAACAGTACAAATTAATAACATGTCTTACTCGTTACTCTGCTTAATACATTAGTCTCACTTTTTGTGTTAGTATCGGAGTTGTAACTTGTTTTGTCTTATATACGTTTTTTATTAACATTTTCAAAGAATAGATTTACATATTCACTGACTATAGCATTCAAACCATAAAACTAGTTAATCCTCACACTAGTAAATTTCACCCTGTTGCGTTACGCCCTTCTTAATTTTAATATCACTTGTTTAACAGATCTAAGCATATAAGACCGGCAACATTGCCGATAAGGCACCCAAAAGACTTGTAACCAGAGGCCGAAAATGTAAACCCACGCGCTACCCAGAGAACTGTCACTTTTCACCCGGGACGCTATAAATAGCGAACAAATATTTGTATCTCAGTAAGAGACAACCCCGGTAACGAATGAACGCCACAAACGGCGATCGCGCCAAGAGACGAACCAAGGGGATGCTATGCATGCATACCACCCCAAACATGAGACGCCCCCACCGCCGTGGGGGCCGATTGAAACTTCAGCCAGGGGGATTTCCCTGACGCTGACTCCCCGCGCACCCTCCGGGGCGCGCGAGAGGACTTACACGGTATCTCAGTGTATGTTACTTGTACTGTATTACATGTACATTAAAAGGGCTGTCATATCGCACCTTCAGCATTTTATTTCTCTCCACCGGTAACAACCGATACAAACCCTCGAGGCTACAAAACACTAAAGTATAAGTTCTTTTGTGGACTTACATACATTATAATAGGGTTTAATTAAAACAACATTTCAATAAACATAAGACTACTTTAATGTTTCGTCTTTTCTCATCATATATTTACTATAATATTATAATACCCAGTACAGTATAATTACCTAACGCAGTTTTAAGGTTACAACGTGCTACATTGAAAGAACAAGTTCAACAAACAGTTCTATTAATAAACATGTCAGAGCAATTATCAAAATATATTAAGATAAATTAACAAAATCATTATTGTCGTCAAGCTATTGTGACAGATTATAAACATACATCATAGCAACTATAGTTCAAAATCATTAAGCTGTGGAAGTACAACGTATCGATTTGTTGTTTCGGATAACAACTCTAGAACGTTGCGTCATGTTTGTTTACAATTTCAAGGCATTAAGTAATTTAATAAAATAATACTCCTGAACCCTCGACATTTGAATTAAAAACGGAAGTCATTAAATGTTTTATAAACAATTAACGCAGCAATTAATTGTTACAAAAAAATATCACTACCTAACATAAATAACCATTTAGAGAGCCAGAAAATCGATTATTAAGTTTGACTGAAAAAAATTTAACGCGAGTCTCAGCTATGTCTTTGAAAAGTAAAATTTACTAATAATAAATCAATAAACACTTACAGCTGTATGTAGTATTTCTGGACTTGTCAAAGGTTTCCAATTGTATCCAAAGGCAGACATTCGGATGGAGCTTGCCTAAGAATGCCCCCGAACAATTCGTAAATATTATTTCCGCGATGATTAAAACAATAAAATGAGTGGTGACTATACAATGGTCCATCAAGTTTTAGCAGTAAATCAGTTCCTGATTTGCCTAGGGTTGATTCATTCTCTAAAACCCCTCAAAATTTGGCATCGTGACTTTTTGTATGTACGGACAATGTAGCCATCTGCTTTGAGTGCCGAAATACAGCTATCACATCTTATGATGGGAAATTGGTACTAAAATCTTCCCTTCCCGGTCTAAGATCCAGAGATAAAACCCAAAGCAAACTGGAAAGGTGTATTGTTCAAGGAAACCAAACAGTGTCATCTATTCGAACTAATATCATGGATATAGATGAAGTGGAGGAAAAACCATGGAAGACTGATCTTAGCACCTTACGGGACGTATATACGGGAAAAGAGAAAAATCGGTTTTTGTTAACCTATTCGCTATTATAATTAATAACACTGTTAGATGTCTTCGCTACTATATCTATACTAATATTATAAAGAGGTAAAGTTTGTGAGTTTGTGACATTGTAGGGGGAAATCTCAGAAAGTACTGGTCCGATTTGAATAATTCTTTCAGTATTATATAACTCATTTATCCAGGATATAGGCTAAATATCACGCTAAGAACAATAGGAGCAAAGACACCAATGAAGTACGTTTCAAAATCGAGGTTTTTTTCCCGTTACCGTTAGCCCAAAATAGGTATTCCATGCGAACAAAGTCGCGGGCACAGGCTAGTCTAATATATATATATTATATATGACATGAAACTGGGAATAACATTTTTGGAAAAACAGACTGTTATCAATATTGGAACCATGATTAAAATTTAATCAAAATTAAATCCTAATCAAAGTTTTCAATAATTAGTGCATCATGAATAATTCGAAAATAAAATAACATTGAATTTCTTAAAACGCTTATTTATACTTCGAGATAAGATCGAAAATCAACCTAGATATACATATTATCCTGTTTTTGTTATTTCAATGGCAATGAGATTATTTTTTTAAATTCAAATTTGGGTTTGAATAAATATCAAAATTATATAAGCAAACGGAATCAAGTTTCAAGTACAAGTTTTGCAAACTTGATGGCTTTTTTTTAAATTTAAATTCTCATTTAAAAACTTGATTATAGTCGGGACAATGCTATGTGATCGCTTTTGAGGTTTGACAAACCAGTGCGACAACCTTGATCGTATATATTATATACGACGTTAAACAAACAACATAATTCAACAAAATTACTACGTTTTTTGTTTACTACAGCAATGAGTATAGCAAAAAAGAAATATATTTAATCATATCTTTATACATTAGTAACAAAAACAGTAATTAATTCAGCATTATTATTTCGATTTTATGATCGTACAATGTCAGTGTGTTTAACAATTTAGACGGAGCATGCAATCGTTTAGTGTTATCATGTCGAATTAATTTATTTTTACTTTTATCCTTATTTCTATATAAACTATAGTATTACAGCTTTTTTAATAATCACTCTACTTAATTATGTTTCTAATTAAATTTTACACGGGCACCTACGCATCTCCACAGATTCACAGTAGCTACCAACCCGGCAAGAACGAAGAGTCTTCAAGAGTAGAGTGAACAGGCATCTAGTGGGTAAGCGCGATATATCGTCGGCCTCATCGTCACTTACCATCAGGTGAGATTGTGGCCAAGCGCGTACCTGTTGAACATTAAAAAAAAAGTTCGAAAATTCTCATGTTTGTCGTACTGTGAAGATGTGGAATTGCTTCCCAGCCAGTGTGTCAGTGTGTTCCCTTCCTCTTATGAAATGAGCCGTGAAGAGGCACATGTGCAGGTCGGCATGATAGCGACGACTGCCGTTGTTATTTAACACCGACAGTCGCCGTTATTTATTGATTGTACTTTTCATCGGGTAACGTGCAGTCATTTTGCCGAACCGGTTTTAAAAAAAAAACCTAAAATGTGACAATTCTTTACAAAATGGAAGCATGTCAAGTTGATAATATTATAAATCATTGCGATTTTTTTACTGTCGCACGGTTCAATTAAAATTTTAGTATCTTCAAATATTGACATTCTATTAGTTGTTTTATCTAAACAATGACACCACAATTAAAATATTAGAAACACTTAATCATATTAATCGTATATAAATCAAGCATATCGATTCAGTTAGCGTTGCTGTCAATTTTATATGTCACATCTCTACGTAATTTTGACAGCTGTCAAATGCTCAGTCAAATTGTAATTTCTCATATCTGCATTGTTGTCCAGGAACCGAAGTTATATTTTATTAAGGTTTTCAAAGGTTACAATATTCTACATTAGCCGAAGGAGCTTCGCTCCTACCTGATGTCCCACGACACCACATCTTTTTTTTTAAGGTTTTCAAAGGTTACAATATAAGAAAACAAAGCAATTTGTACTTGAACAACAGTTGTTAAAACCATAAACAATTTCACTATACTATCCTAGGATTAAACATACATTATATAGGTTATATTTTTGTCTTTTGTATAAGTACATTGAATTACAAACAGTTGGCACAAAGATTTTATTTAAATCATCGAAAAGTACAATAGGCGACTAAAATGTCTCCACAGTAAGTACCCATGGCTTAAGAGCTAATGTATACTTTAACAAGGGTTAGTAAGTACTTATCATATTTGGTCATTAAATCACACATCAAATAGAACACGTGTTCTTTCGTTTCTGAAATTCATATATATATATTTATTTAAGTATAATGGAATAAATACATGCAGCAATTAATTACAACTGGTATATTTTTTAAGCCTGAAGACCACAAAGTAAAGCATTTTTTCTATAAATATTTAATCGTTTAAATTTTTATTTCACACAAAACTTATTGTCCTATTAAACATATAAGTCAATCAAAACAAATAATGGAAGTGTAATACGTTAATGTACTGATAAGTAAATTATTTACATACTTATGTTCCTCGCCTTATTTGAGGTTTTAAAATCGGCTGAGTGCCTTAAGCGCTCGCCTTAGTAGTCCGGTGAAGCTGTTAAGCCTTGCCAGGCCAATAGAGTAGTCAGTTCGAGAAAAAAAATCATTTGAGGTTTGGCTTGCTAATAGAGAGAAAGCCGAACAGTCTCATACGTAGCTACAATTATTTGCAAGGTCTTATTATTATTAAGAAGAAAGTATGTTTACTTAAACAAACTATCGGGAATACTACTCCATAGAAAAAAAAGCATTCAGATATTAAATTACCACCAGTAGCACGCTAGGTGGAGAGTTAATCCTCAATTGAATAAAAAAATTAAGATGACAAAATAAAATAGCTAAGTACATTCATCTAAATTGTACGATTCAAAATATGAGCATAATTTACACTTGGCAACACTTAAAAACGAAAGGATTATTACCTTTTATAAGTAATTTTTCAATACATTCTAAAAATACATTGTATAACTTATATAAATCATGTAGCCATGAATCACATAGTACATAATAATAGGAAGCATAATAATGTTTCTGATCGCAACGTTCGTCGTGTAAATGGAAACTTACATTTGAAAATACAAACCTCAATTAACTATTATAATATAAAAGATATTCATAACTACATTTCTATGAAGTCGACGACGGCTCAAAAGACTTGAATCCAGTAATTATTACATTAAAAAGTGATATGAAAATGACATCATTTTTTAGATGACTTCGTTAAAACGATTGTAAATTCTATTTTGAAAAAAAAAAACGAATTAAAGAGTATCTTGCTCTCAATATATGCGCATTATCACTATCATTGTATAGATTTAAATATGGGTAATATATGTATACGCGATTTTGGTTTATTTGATTTATTAAAATTTCATCACGCAAGACTATATATTACCATTTCTAATATACTGATAATATTGATCATAGAACTACACCACTAAATTGTTGGCTATACCTCATAAATTAGATTCATCTAAAACACGTATCGCTACTGTTACAATATAAATTACTTTATCTAAAAATACCTCTACAAAAACTTCTTTCAAAACTACAAACAGCCGTCTAAAAATATTGGTTAAGGTCTAAATGTCTACAAGTTACATTCTATGTAACCGTTACATATAAAATGTTCCACATAATTACTTCACTGGTAAGAATGAATTAAATATGTTCATTTTGTTTAGAAACTTGTCATGTCTAACAGTGTCGGATTTAGGAGATCGCGATAAATACAGGTCTAATTCCCGGGGCCCGAAACAAAGAGAGCTTATAAATTATTTTTAATTAAAACAAAGAAAATACAGCGTTGACAAAAATAACACTACATCACGAACATTGATATACAAAAATCCAAGACGCACACTTAACGTCTCACAGCCGGCACACAAAAATGAGTGCATAATATTGGATTATGCAGTAATTTCAAATAGTCTCTCGTCGCTTGCGTTCTTGTACAAACAACTTTAAATCATTCAGGTAAGGCCGAATTTGCAAAATCATCGCATAACTATAACCACGTTTGTATATTAGGTAGTTTTGCGGGACGGTTCTGAGCGCTACTTTTATTCAAGAATGTGTGTCTTGGGTTTTTATATGTCAGTGATCATGAAGCACTATTTTAAGCCATCTTAAATCATATTAGTTCATATAATATTTCGGACCCTCGTCACGACCTTAAAATCCGGCCCTGATGTCAAAAAAAAATTACACACTAAAACACAGTCGATTTTTTTTTTAAATTTATTTCATGACCTTGAGATCATGTATGTTACACACGTGATCGACATTTCCGAGTACAAATTCACCTCAGTAGACACGTTACTTTAATTTCCAGTACGCTAGAGTGAGAAAGTATGATATCACATTACCTACTGGACCAGTTTCAAGTAAAGAGGGAGAGAGATGCATGTGAATGTACCATTCAACCATTACCAACTACCATGTACCATTCAACCTTGTCATTATAATATACCTATCAACTGTAATTATTGTATTGGCATATAAAATCACTTTCAGTTCCTACTTAAAATTAATAACGGAAAAGGGGTATAGAACAAATGAACGGTCAAGCCTAACTACCAAACACATGTATATATAAAAATATTTGTTATCAAATGAACAATTAAACCTTATATAGATATAATGAATATCTTTAAATCTGTACAATTTTTCTGCGACGCGTCAACGCCAGCGCGTATTCGACCCCCCACACGAGTACGCAAGACATTATCATTGCGTTCTGCACATGTATGCATATTGAGAAGCTCCCCGTATAATCTCTGACGTAACCTGTAATGAAAAATTTCCATAAATTAAAAAAAAATATGTCGAAAAATAAAGTAAGATATTTTACATAACAATGAATGCGATAATTCGATATTCAACATTCGAAACTGGATAAAAGGGACGCAACTTTATCTTCGCGTGTTTAAAGCTCGTAAAAACTACTAGGCATAAATTAAAAAAAAAAACATTCTTGTTTTGACCACACGATGACACGACTGAAGTAAAACTTCTTTAGTTCCATCTATACTTAGTCTTGTATATATATATATATAATATATACATGTATATACATATTATCTAAAAAAATATGTTTATATATTTATAATATATACATGTTACATATTATCTAAAAAAGATAACGACTAAAGAAACAGTGGAGAAAATTGTTTTTTTTTTTCTCGAACTGACTACGCTATTGACCTGGCAGGGTCTTCACAGCTTCACCGGACTACTAAGGTTGGCGCTTAAGGCACTCAACCGATTTGTGTTTTAGGTAACATACACAAGGGTGCACGCACACCTCGGCTTGGGCTGTTACCTGGAAAAAGACGCGTCTGACCTAGCTAACTATTGTAAGCTTCATACATATATACATTTGTGAACCATACAATCGAAATTGCATGATTCACAAATGAATACGTGTATATCGGATTGAAACGAACTAAAACTATTCGATTCAGTTCATTGAGGGAAAAAAACAAAACCCTCCCACTATGTGTATATATGTGCACGTGTGTGAGAGAGATAATCTCATATGTGTGTTCAAGTGATGTAGGTGAGTCACTGTATCGCGAAAATAATATCAAGAGGGCTCCGCGCGGGGACGACCTAGGCTCGAGATATTACTGAGAACCGC